>NSMO01000108.1:0-28798 GCA_002588565.1 Coelastrella sp. UTEX B 3026
AGCTACTGCTGCAGCAGCTTGTGCTTCCTGCGCCTTGAATGTCTGCAGCTGCTTTGGTGTAGCAGCCGCTGCCCAGGGATGCGACATCATGCTGAATGTCCTCTTGTTGCCGCCTGGAGCACCTGCCGCTGCTGCTGAGCAGCTTTCCTGATTAGCACCTGCTGATGCTGGCGCTGCAGCAAGCTGTGCAGTTGTAGGAGCCACAGCCTGCTGCTGCAGCTGCTTTGTGAAATGCGCGCCACTGGCTGCAACAAGCAAGCCTGCAAGCAAGGGCAGAACAAGATGAGGAAAGGATGCACACACTAGTGCATCAACTGATCCGTGCTGGTAATTCGCAGCACCAGGAGAGCCAGTAACGGGGCACTTACATGCATGGCTGCAGGGAAGTTGAGCAACTAACAAGACATGGTGAAACTGTCATCCAAAACAGCAGAAATCAGATTAACTCGCTTACCCGGAGCAATCACTATGCCACTCAACTTCTGTTGTTCCAAAAGCCTGCGCTGCATGGCGGCTGTTGCAGCTGCAGCAGCTGCAGCCATAGCAGCCCTGGGAGATGACGGCAGAGAGCCATGCCCAGCTGCACTCACAGGACCACCAGATGTTACAGCATTACTGCCTAGCGCTGCAGCTGTCACTGCTGTGCTGTTGGTACCAGCACCTGCAGAAGCATCTGCTGCCACAGTCTTGGCCCGGGTCACACCCGCCACCGACTTGCTGACGGCTGCAGCTGCTGCCGCAGCCGCATCGCCTGCATAGGTGCTGTTGCTACTGCTGCTGTTGGCAGGACTGCCAGGGGTGAATGGAGCCTCTGGTACAGCTTTAGATGCAGAAGCAGCTCTGCTGAGCTGTGCTGTGGGTTGCAGGTCTCTGCTGTCAAGATGTTGCGGGCCAGCAATGCTGTTGTCTGTTCCTGCAGCGCCCGCTGCAGGAACTGCTGCAGGAACCTTTGCTCCTGCTTCTGTTGCATCAGCTGTAACAATGCAGTCCTGCGCCAGCATGCTGTCTGCACAAGCATCTGGCTCCGCAACCGTCATGGATTGACCACTGTGGTTTGAGATAGTGGCAATACCATGGGTGTTGGGTGTCTGTGGGCTATCACTGCCAGACAGGTCGACAGGCATCATGGACTCCCAGCCTGCCAGGAGGTCCGGCATACCAGCTTCGCCGTCCATGCCCTTGCTCATTATGTATGACGCGTCCTCATGTTGCTGTGAGGCGAAGATACTGCTGCAGGAAGTTTGGTTTGCATTCAGGGCTGCTTCCACGCCTGACAGGTCAAGGCCAAAGGCAGTTGTGGCTGCATCAGAAACGGCGTAGGCGAGGCTGTTGTCATCCACACGTTCCCAGGGACTGCAAGGCAGGACAGTTAACGTAGGTCCCTTGTAGCACCTTGGTTTGTATCAGGAACAACAGGGATGTGCTGTCAGTAGAAGGCACAGCAGTACTGTTCGGCTGTTCTGTTACAGGCATGAGCATGAGCTTTGTGAGCAGAAGCGACCTATTGATATCCACATGAAGCTTGCTGCGCACCTTGCAAGCGCGTGAGACTCCAGAGCCAGCGATGTCATGACCCGCTGTGGCGCAGCCTGTGCTGTTGAAATCCAACTAAACACCTGGAGTCGCGGGTCCCTGCAAGTCATATCGAACGCAGTAAAATGAGTATGATATGTAGTGCAGCGAACGCGAAGGCACACAACGCACGGTGGAGCACGCGACACACCATATCAGATACAGTCAGCCTGCATGCAGACACAGAGCTCTGAAGCCTCACAAATATACCATCCGAATGGCATCAACCTCAAAGGTACGTTTGGGCATTGGAAGGGGCCCGGTTGGCAGGGGCCAGATTGCTAAGGACTGATGGGCCTCTACGCTTCAAATGCTGGGCGAGGCAGCCCAAAAAGGCTTGAAAGACACAGCCTTACCTAAAAATACTAAACCAGGCAGCCTGGCACGGCTCTAGACGGTACGCGAGGAATGCTGATGTTGCACACGGTACATACCACCCTACCCCTTGATCCCCAGAATATTGAGTATTTTGCGCATATACCAATGTGCGTGGACTTCAAAGTGACCCATGTCGAGGTGCGCCTACGGCGCGTGGTTTTGTCTTTCGCATCGCTTGCTTGTGCAAGCGCCGTCACAGGAGCACCGATTGCCCTTGTGTTGCTACAATTGCTTCCGAGCATGCACATGGCTACAGAGGGGTATTCACAGATACCAGCTGCAGAGCAGTGTGAACAGCACCGAGCACTGCCACCCCGCGGCATGAACCGTGATGCTCAGAAGACTGATTAGGAACATCGAGGATAAAGTAGCCAGGCAGCAGCGTTGGAGTAGTAACCGCCCCTCCCGGACGCGCCAGCAACCGTGCGTGCCCCCGGCCGGGCACTCCGTCTATAAGCGCCCTTTGACAAAAGTATACTTCAAAGCAAATGGGAGAAGGACAATAGCAGCAGCACGCATCCTTTGCGATGCGCTCTGACTCTTCGGTGCCTTGAACAGCGAGGAACAGCGTAAATCGAGGGCGAATCGGTTTATCGAAGCCACTCAAGTAACCTGGTGCAACGCAACACCGCTGTCACAAAGAGACACTACAGCGCTAATTAACATGCACACATTCACGACAAAGCCCAGGCAGCAGCAGCTCGCAGATGACACCGCAAGTGGCAGCAACACATGTTAGCAGCATAACAGAAGTAAAACTTCATAATAGTTTCTGAACATTAGCAGCATGCCATGAGCGAAGGAGACAACAACAAAGTTGTCAGTTGCTGTGAGCCGTCTTCAGTATGACCGCGATTGCACAATAAAACCCTCCAGAGCCAGAGCCGGTGGACTGCAAGCACATTGCATAGCACACCTACTTCAGCTTACACCATTGCAGGCAGCGGGGTGAACGAAAGTGGCATTAACCACAGCGCAAGGGCATTAGCAGCAGCAGCAGCAGTAATGCTGCTGTTGGAGCTGGCAACTTCACGCTGACACAGCTGCAGCCATGTAAGGGTTACACATTGACGAGTTACAACGAAACGGCTGCAGCAGTTTGAGCAGCCAAGCGCCAAGAACACAACTGGCCCCAACACCACATTCCTGCCAACAACTGCGCCTACGTCCTGCTGATGCTGTCCCTGCTGCATATGCAATGTATGTACAAGACAAAACAGTAAACTCTGCATAGCGCGTGACAGTTCTTTGACCACTACACAGCACTGAACACCCCCACTCGCCTGACACACCCACGCGACGCTGCATCAGCACACCATCGAACAACCTGCAAAGTGCCTACGAACTTCAACTTGTCTTGACAAACATGCCCCAAGGGGGCATGCTGGACAGCCAACTTCATCCAGGGGCCACACAAACTCACCACTCCGGAACAATAAGTCTCCGCTTTGACGCATATCATCCGCCAGCCCACACGAGCAATCATCCGTCCGCAGCAGCAGAGGCCTCATGAGCTTCCAGTTGTCACACAGGCAGTGCAGTGCCAGGTCACAGGTGCATACCAGGGCATGCTGACGCGCTAGAGGTTTCAAGCCAGGGGTGTGGCTAAACCTCGCCCTCTTCAGGCCCATCCTCAGACAGGTCTCTGCAGGAGCAGCAGACCAGAATAGCAAAGTCTCAGCCACACATGGCTCCATGTAACCTACTGGCTGGAATCACTCAGCTCGGGCGTAATACATGCATGTGAAGAGGCCAATGAAGTGTGACAGTCTGCTGGTGCAAGATACAAGGTCGGTTGGTTGATTGCTGCAGGAGACTTTGCCTTCACCCAACAGTAGCAGATTGGACGTGCTACAACACAAGCAGGCTAGGTGCCTACCAAGGGAAGCGCTCAGGTAGCCTTCACTATATGAAACATATCTTACCATTGCAGTGTGAGTGTAAAGCACAATCAAGCATGTGCCATGCAAAGGAGCTCACCGTTTGCTCCGATGGTCCCTGCTGTGGCCCCTGCTGCGGTCTTTGCTGCGTTCCCGACTCCTGTCCCTGCTCCTGTCACGGCTGCGGTCCCGTCTATGACGCTTGCTCTTCTTGTGATCGTCATCGTCGTGCCTGAGTAACATGCAAGACAAGCAGCACTGAATAATCGCAGCCAAACATGGCCGGTTGATACAGAGACACCAAGCTTTGAAGTCGCTGCAAATCTAGCAGGCAACAAATTGTTGAACTCAGCAGACATGATGGGCTGCTGGTAAGGCCTCCAAACAGATACTCAGGTGCTCCCTCCCAGCTGAAGCTCATCGCACACTCCCATTCCCCAGCCCCCAGGATGCACACTGCACGAGAGCTAGCCAAAGATACAGGTGGCTACTGTACCTGCTAGACCTCTTCTTCTTCTTGCTGCCTCCGTCTTCTTCCTCCTCCTTGGCTTTCTTTTTCAACTTCTCTATGTGCTCATCAAACAAAAGCTTCGCAGTCTCAGCACCAACCTGCAGGTGCCCACAATACCGCAACATGTGTCAACAGCTGTGAAGCAGTACTGCCTGGTGTGCCAAGTCCCAAACCTGGAAAACTGCACTAGCATTGGTTGGTTGACTATTCAGTGGAGGACACCATATCCATGACTATTTGTCCTACAGCATGCACAGCGCCGGGGCCCTAACATATAAAAAGGTTCCTGGGGCATTCCTGTGTTGTTACATGCGGGGGATTTGTTGGTATTGTTGCCAAGAGCTTGACATTAGACGAGCACATGGCAAAGATGCCACATACAACCTTGAAGAACGCTAGCAAGGCTATACAACCTGATAGAACAGCATGACCTCAAGATCAGGCGAGCAATGAACAAACCATGTGATACATCGTACCGCTACAAACTCTTCTTCCTTCTCAAATGCCTCTTCGAATTCTTCCCATGTTGTGCTGGCATACAGACCCTCAGCACTACGCATAAAGCTTACAAAGCGCTCGATGTTCTTCTTGCGCTCTTTGTCAGCCTCCTGAGCCTTCTTCTTGGCACGACCGACCTGCAGAATGTGTGCACAATGCAAGCTCGGTGAAGTATTGATGAAAGGGATTGGGGTTTGTTGTAAGAATGCGCCCTGATTGCATGACAAACGCTGCCGGGGCGTGCGGCTCTGTCTGGGTCACAGCGCATGGCGGCCAATGGTGACCATTATAAAATGCAACATCAGAAACAGCAAGCAAAAGTGGGCGAATGCTGTGTGATGTGCCAGGATTCAACAAGCAGGTACGTGGTAACCTCATGCTGATCGTTGCGGTAGCAGTGGTGTTTGACATGAGCTAATGCAGTGCCGGCCTCTCAGCAACAGTGTGGCAAATCTATGCAATCACAGGCCTTCAGCAGCACTCACCAGCTCTTCAAAGTATGTACGCTTGTGTGCATCTCTAATCGCTGCCAACTTGTTGGTGGTGCCCTCTGCAGGCTTCTCAGCGTTTCCGTCACCTTCACCCTCAGGCTTTTCACCTGTTGAGACAACCAGGGGTGTTACACCATTATGCTCAGGGAAAAGACCAGAATACAAGGGCTGTGGCAATGTGTGAGCTACATTACAGGAACTTGGGTCTGTGCCGCGGCCAACAGGTGGGCGAGTTTGAATAATGAGCTATAGAGCAACGCTAGCCTGCAATACAACCGGACCCTACAGTGCCAATAGTAAGCCAAGCGGCACAGTGTTGCAAGCATGGAATGCCCTGCTCCCTGAACCAAATCAAGTTTCCCCGCCCTCACCTTCTTTCTCGTCTGCAGCCTTAGCGGCCTGGGAATCCAACGCCTCTACAAAAGACAAATACGTACTGTCAGGTGTCGCAGACCAGCCCGCTTCCTTCAGCGCCTCCTTGATGAGCGACCGCGCTTTGTCGTACTCTTCTTCGAGCTCAATTATCAAGTCCTCAAACAGCTCGCGAGGCCTGCTGCCGCTGCTATTCTTGATCACTGCTTGATATTCCTCGGAGTCTTCTACGTGCGGTAGGTACTCTTTCCAGCGCAGGCGCACTGCGATGATGCCTTCATCGCGGTGCTTCTGCAGCAGCTGCCGGAAGTTGTCACGGTTCTGACGCTCCTGCAGGTGATAGTGAACACATAACCGTGATCAGTTGCCGACGTGGCTGGGCAGCCGCTCTGTTGACAGGCCGGCGGTACAACCGCACCGGGGCGAATATCAAGTATCGCAAATCGCGGTCGGATAACCGAGATCGGAGGCCGGATTGCACTGCATAAGGCGCCTGTGCACCAGGCTCTTGGTGTGTCTCTCTAGCGCTTTTCAAAGCTTCTGTGATGAGTTGATCCCTGACATCCGGCAGCACGCCAATCCCCATATCCCGCCAGACACGGTGCGCCACAGTGTACGCACATAGTTGTTGTATGCCCACCTTTCTGCGCTTGACCTCCTTTTCCCGCTCCCGCTGCTGCTTTTCTTCCTCCTCAAGCTGCCTTATATGTGCCTGGAATACATCTAGGCGTGTTATGCGATCCAAAGCGATGTACGCATCCTCATCTTGAAGCTTAGCTGAAACCTTTCTCCATTGGCTGGTGGATTTCAGGTTTGCTTTGCTTAGGAGGTCCTTGAAGGCCTCGATTGCAGCTTCCTTCTTGCGCTTCATCTCGTCAGCCCTGCATATGGTGCACAGGTGCTTGGTATCAGCAGTGCACAACAACATGATGAAGCTTCCGAGGGTTCCTTTTGCTTAGCTGCTGGTGATGCAGGGTCCCCACAAATATCCGCAACCACACAATATATCTTCACCCTAGGGTATGACCTAAAGCTGACTAGAACAGAACACAGACCATGCAGAGGCAGTGCACTACTATATCTTCACCACAGTATATGCCTCAACGCTACTGCAAACTGATACTAACAAGTGGCTACTGCCGTGACAAACCAACTCATGGGTTCTGCTGACCAGCAAGCAACTAAATCCACCCTTTGAGGACTTGCAAGGTTCATACTCACTGTTTACGCCTGAGGGCATCCATGTGATCACGGAACAGCTCACGACGAAGTGCATCTGACTCCAACTCCTGCAAGGCATACAAGCACCACACCTGGTCACAAATGATGCTGCAGCTGCCATGACGCTTTCTATGTCAGATTCACGCCTTGAAGCCCTTGATTGCAAAACCACGAGTCTGCTACACTGCATAAAAAGCTCCTTTTACATCCTCCGAAAGCAGTACGGCGCCAACAGCAGTTCAGACAGGTCAGCAGCTCCCAGCGACAAAGTACGCAGTACTGCGTCGCACCTTCCATCTACCATCGTGGTTCAGCAACCTGGAAGCCCTGTCATACGAGTCCCCCACTTCTAACTCAGGCGTCTCCTCCAGCAGCTGCATGAAGCCCTCCTTGGCTGCGACCTGCCGCCGCCGGGCCTCCTCTCGCTCCGCAGCACGACGAGCCTGCATGCCAGGCAAACATATCTAGTTCGTTGATTGTGGTTCGGCATGAGCAAAAACAGGCAAATCAGGAGACAGCATGTAAGCATTCCCGTACCGAGCATTAGATATGCATAGCGGTTCTCATGCGGAAATGCTAGTGTCGTTGAGTGGCAGACTGCACTCCTGACACCAGGACAGACCATATAGCTATGAAACGGCCGGCAAATGCTACAGAGCTGGGCCTGGTGAGTGCAGGGTAAACAGGTCGCGTTCTAGAGAGCTACAAGCTGGCACTAGAACAACATGGTGCCCCTGCTAAACTGTACTTGCGGGTGGTGAACTTCGATTGTCAGCTAGTGGACCGGCTACGTTCCGTGCAATAGCTCCTCGAAAACCTCCTTGTTCCTCATGCCCTTCACCGCCTTACATCCTGCTTACGTGTGACGATCTGTCATATCATCAGTCTGATAACAGCAAGTATGCAACACACATGCTACTCACCGTACAGTACTCATTGAAAGCGCTCTTCTTCTCCCCCATTGCCTTCAAAGCCCCGTACCTGGGGTCATGGATGATTAACCGCATGGCATTGTCCCAGCTAGCCTCTGCTGGAATGTCAAAGTCCATCAGGAGCTCCTTGAATGCTTCCTTAGCTGCTTCCTTTGTGGGATACACCACCGGCTTGACTGGCTCACGAGCTGCTGACGCTGTTGCTGCTGATGCTGATCCCGCTTGTTGATCGGTAGACTGCGGGGCACAGACAGCAAGACATAGATCAGTACATGGATTGCATTGAGTGTTATGTGTGTTGTGTGAATTTACTGCGGGACACACCACTGGTTTGACTGGCTCACGAGCTGCTGATGCTGTTGCTGCTGACGCTGACCTGGCTTGTTGGTGGGTAGACTGCGGGGCACAGACAGCAGTACATAGAGCAGTACAAGGCTTGTGTATGGAGAGTTGTGTGAAGTTATTGTGGGTTACACCGCTGGTTTGACCAGTTGCTGGGCAGCTGTTCCTGGGCAGCTGCTGATGCTGTTGCTGCTGATGCTGATCCAGCTTGTTGGTCAGCATACTGCAGAGAACAGACAGGACATGCACTGCCTGCCACACACCCTGCTGCTGTACCCAATTAGGGTCAATCTAATGATGCCACCAATGACACATATCACTTGCTTGCGGTACTTCCAACATGCTCCCCCTTGTGTCCCTGAGTGCAAATTCAACTGGATTTATCAGGCCCAGGGCTTGTGGAGGCTGGTGCACCCCGCCCGCAGCTTATTCATGATCATCAGTAGCTACAAGTTAGGGGCTGTGGCAGCCTTCTGCATGATTAGATTGCAGCATGGGGGGAATCTGCTGGCATGTGCAGGTAGCCAACGCAAGCACAAGCACAAATGACATGTGCATCATGCTACATCACATACGGACACACCCAGGCCAGAACCCACCTTGCTGGTTGCTTCATCCCTGCTTGCATTGCCATTAGCAGCAGCTAATGGCACCGCCTGCGTAGGCCTAGCTGCTGCTGGTGCTGCTGCCGCGGGAGCCGCAGATCCTCCAGCTGCTGCAGCTGCTGCTTGGGCCTGCTTCATTTCCTCTGGCATCGTCCATTTGCTTTCCTTTGTTATCTTGTTGTAGAAGTACGGCCGGCCGTCTGGGGCTGTGTACTGCTTCCATGCTTTGGCCTTGTCTGAAATGCCGCCTGCTGCTACTGCTGGAGCTGCTGCAGGACTGCTGCTGGCGACTGGGGGAGTGGAGGCTGCTGCTGGTGTGGTGGCTGCTGCTGCAGTGGCAGGCTTGTCTGCTGCTGGTGCTGCTGCTGCTTTCTCTGCTGCTGCTTTGGCCTTCTCCTGCAGCATGGAAAGTGGCCGTTTAATGCACGTGGGCTGAGCTGGTTAGGCTTGTACTGTCCTTGCTTAATGACCTGGTTATATTCCACTGAGAGCACACGATATTCTCTCGAGTGAACATGCACCCCACCCCTTTAAAACACACCAGCCAAAACAATCCAGAAAGACCACCAACACAATGACTCGGGCATCAGTACATATCAGCCCCAACGGATCTCATCTGATTGCACAACTGAACCCCCTTCTCCCACACCCCAGTACCCACCTCAGGCGTCATCAGCTCCTCAGGTTTTACCCAAACCGAAACCTTTGTAACACTGTTATAGTAGTACTTCCGCCCCTGTGGCCCATCGTGTTCAGTCCAGTCAGACTTTGGCTTCGCCGCCGCTGCTGCTGCTGCTGCAGGTGGGTGCACAGGTGCCTGATAAGGGGGGTACCCGGGCACTGCCCCAGGATAGGGCATTGCAGCTGGCGGAAACCCTGGAGGCATACCCATAGGTGGGAACCCTGCACAAGGAACAGGGAAGTTAGACAGACATTATGCCAATACCTATCTCAAGAACCAGATATACTTGGCCACATGCTGGTTGCAATGAGGTCTTGATCAATGGTAACAGCCTCGAGTGTGGCTGTTTGAGGGCTGATCATGGCAAGTACAAACAAGCTGGCTGACCAGGGCCAGCATGCCGCAGCACAAGCCCCTATTGGAACACCCCACATCATCATCAGCAGGTGACTGGAATCTATTTATTGTACCGGTCTAACTCCGCGGGACTTGTTGCTGCAGCTGGGCTAAATACAGATGCAAGCAAGAGATGCTGCTGCAGTGAATCAGTCACAGCGCACCTGGCGGTCTATACATGCCAGGGTAAGCACCAGGATAAGCCCCAGGGGGTGGCACCAACGGCGGCACACCAAACGGCGGTACAGCACCCATGGGCGGTGCACCTGCTGCTGCACTTCCTGCACCTGCACCTGCTGGTGCTGCTGCACCTGCTGACGTTGGCCCTGAAGCTGCTGCAGCAGGTGCAGCTGCTGCTGCAGGCGTTGCTGTTGCTGCTGGCCGGATCCCGGCTGCTGCAGCTGCTGCTTGTGCTGCCGCTATGGCTGCGGCTGCCATTGCAGCTGTCCCTCCAGCTGCTGGGGTTGCTGCTGCGCCTGGGACCCCTAGGGGTGCTGTGTTGGCACCGCTGCCTAGAGGCGCTGTGTTTGCTCCACTGGGTGCAGGAAACACCCCTGTAGGTGCGGTTGGGCTCTGTGCTATGAGATTGTTGGCAATTTGCTGTGCTAGGGCTACTCCAGTTAGGCCAGCCTGTACAAGCACAGACAGCACAGCACGAGTTGCTTCTGAACCTCCTGCAGCGCAGCTGATCCTGCACACTGTGACCTGGCACATACCAGTCGCATGACTAGCCGCGACCACAATAAATTGCAGATGAACGCCTGCTGGCACATGCACAGAGCTACATCCGGTCACTCAAATGCTGTCTGCTGCTGGCATGGTAGCAGGAATACTGTGCGTGCAACTGGTAACTTGACAGCTTTGAGTCGAGTTATCGCCTATGAATCATACTCACCCCTGTGGCTGAACCTGGGGCAGCGGGACCTCCTAGTGCCGTCTGCGGTGTGAACAGTGCGTGCGCGTAAGATAGCGGGTATGAGAATCCAGCAATGTCAGCATGAAGGTCACAGCAGGTGTTGTGCAACTACTGCAGCACCAGAGATGTGCTTGGTATGAGTGGCAAGAGAGCAGCTACATGAAGGCCCGACAGCCCACCCAGAACGACCGGGTAGTGCCAGGACATGGTTTGGCCAGAAAACTAAAGGCTTGCGGCTGCTAAGCCATTTGCAGGCACGGAGCTCACCCCCTGAGCTGGAGCAGTAGCAGCTGGAGCGCCTGGAGCTGCAACAGAGGCGCCTCCCCCTGCTGCACCGCAATAAAACGTATAAGATACGATGCTGAACCTGTGCGCAATTGTGGCATACGAGTGCAGCGGCCTTACCCGTCATCCAGGCCGGGAGAGTGGCAGCTCTGCCCCTGCCTGCCATACTGCCAAGTGAGACCTGCTGTATTTGGCTGCAGGCTGTGTCTACTTGCTGCTCTTGTCGTTATCACAGGTGAGTACGCATTAACACCCTCTGCTGACAGCAGGAGGTGCACAACACAAGGATCAATCAGTAAAGGTGAACATGGCTTGAGCCGATCGCCAATGCAAAGCAGCCGACAAGCTTAACAACAGCATGCAGTATTATTTGACATCAGCAACCCGCGGTGTTTCGCTTCTTTGGGCACTACAGAGCGTGTAACACACCGTCTGCTCGGTCCACGCCGGCCAGAAGGCTTTGTACAGCTGCGTTCAGAAATCTCAAAACTGTTCAAACCTGGGCAATCGTTCTTCCCTGCCACTATAGTGCTCCTTTCAGCTACCGTTTGCTGCTTCGTTCTTGGTTCCAACCAGCTAGTCACCATGATCTACGACGTGAACTCCAACTTGTTCCGGTCTTTCCTGGCTGTGAGCGGCGGAAGCCACGGGCCCAAGATCCCGTAAGTGCACAGTTGGCGCCGCATCTACTGTCTCGGATATCGTCTTTCGCAGCGCTTCGTGCATAGGATCAGGCACGGTGGTAATATCACATCAGTAGAGTTGTGTACGTTATACAAGTGATCACCAGGCCTGTCTGGAGCTCTGGTTGCAGCAAGCCATTTGACAGTTGGGTGTGAGAGATGTCCTTGCTGCCGCGTGTGCTGGACCACCCTGCAGGAAAGACAACAGGGCTAAGGCAGGAGAAAAGGCAAAGGACAACAAGCCAACAATGGTAGAATAAAGGGCCAGCTCGACGCACAGCAGCTTATGCGCATAGCAGCTGCAGTACAATCAGCTCTCGGCTGTGATGCATCAGCAGATTGGGGCGCTGCAAAGCACTCCGCACGCTCTGGTGCAGGACTTGGTGTTCAGCTTACTCAGACAGCTGTAGCTTGGGGGAAGGCATCTCAGGAGGCTTTGCAGCAGGCCATGGTGCCAAGGGCAGCTGGATTGATGCTGTCCATTCAGCGGTGTTCCCGCACCTGCAGCAGAAAAGGTGGCCAGCTGGAGGTTGGCGTTCAGTCGGATGGCAGGGACACTTCTAGGCAATTTCTCATCAGCATGATGCAGCAAAAAGCTTACTGACGTGCGCCGCACGTCAGGCTGACAGCGGTGTGCTTCCGTAAGCAGGTAGCTTAGGCGGGTGGTGAAACTGACTTGTCAGATGGCAGGAATGGCTGAAGCCAGCGCACAAACATTTGATGTCTTTTACACAGTTAGTCGGGCGACTCTTATACAGCAATAGACCGCTTACCGGTTTTGGCACTAAAGTATGTGACTTAATAGCTCCGTTTACTGAAAGCTGGCGCGTCCCATGATGGTATTGACTGCGAATCGGGAACATTATGATGCGCTTACAGACAGTAGCAAATCAGTCTCGTCAAAGTGTAACATGGTTTACAGTACATCAGTCAGCGTTCAGGGGCTGGCTGGGCAGCAGATGGACAGTTTGTTTACTGTGCAGGTACCTGATTTGACCTGGTTGATTCCTATGGTCTTGTTTGAGCCCCATCGAGAATTGAAGGTCGCGTTGGCTGGACTGCAACGTAACAAGCCCGTATGTACCATCATAGCCGTTCGTGGTACTACTGAACCCAAGGGACGCAGTGCTACGTAACGCGGTACCGGTCATTGCGTCACTGAGTTCGTGAACGGTCCGCACCGGGCGTAACTCGGGGTACACTCTGAGTAACGGCTGTTACACCTCTAGAAGTATGTCAATGCCGTATGCATGAGCAACTTGGAATAGTCGGAGTAACGCTGCACGTCCGACGTCGGTTGACGCACGGCTGATTGTCGTGTTGATTGCACGACTAGACAACCTGCTCCACTCAATACTGTTCATCTATTGTTGAATCACCTTGGCCCAGGGTGCGGTCACTGCCGCCGTGCCACAGTGTACGTTTGCAAATTGGCCAAGCCCCCCCAGAGACCGAAGTTCGGCCTCCGTCCCCAGCCGACGCATTGGCTACTATGGCGAACGGCTTTATAGTCAGTAAAACCTTTGAACACATCACCCGACTCCATGCCTGCCCGTCTTGAAGATGATGGCACATGCGGCTATGTGCAACTCCGACGTCCCAGGACAGATCTTGGCCTGCCATTCTCGGCAGAGTACATAGCCAGCAAGGTATAATATTGGACCCTTGAGATGTATGCGGTTGTTGGCGGGGAGATGCGCCTGAGGCTGCTTGATTACTGCCATCGAGTTCAACTCGATCTAGCAGTAGCCAACTGCTTGCGACAATAGAAGTCTTCCATTACACAGGGAGTTGGCCCTTCAGCGCTTTCAGCCTTCATAAGTCTATGCAAACGCCATTGCACACAACCACCACAGGTCAGAGTCAAGACTACAACGTGGACGCCACAATGTGTTATGTGGTATCTTGGCAACTCAGAACTGTTGCTATTGCATGCTGAATCAAGCCAACGATCGACACAACACCGTAACACTCAGGCAGCATGCAGCCTATGCATAACGAGCATGGCTTGCTGTGCCTCTGCAAGCAGCCACAAATGAGCGGCCATTTACTTTTCAGTGAAGTCTTGGCTTCCATGATGCCCCGCCATCAGCATAACATGCCTCATATTGCCTCATTTCTGCTGAACAGACGGCATGTGCACATTCACATCCATACAATGCAGTTGCTGCGACAACTTGGCAATGTTGCAAAGCCACACCAGGTACCTCGAGTATGGAATATGGTCACACAGTTCACGTCAAAACTCCGTTCACAACACCGCGTCTCATACAGGTCACACCATCACAACGTTAACCTCTGTCTTGCAGCAGTTCAGCTGCACCATCAACCAGCTTAGGAAAAATTGCAAGACTAGTTATGCCAATGAACTCAACAGCCTCTCCACTGGGTCAACCTATTTGCCTCCCTTGCCAAGTGTGAAAGTGAATGAGGCAGACTTTCCCCCAGCATCAGCAGTAGCGCCGCTGTCACTGGCTGCGGCATCACCGCCGTCACCCGATGAAGCAGCTGCATCTCCACCAGCGGTGCTGCTGGCCTTTGACGCAATGACATCTGCAGTGCGCATGTACATGTTGGTTTAGTGGACACCAACGAATATGCTTGGCAAATCGCTCCCCAGGCACCATGACTACATTGATAACTTTGAATGCCCATATCACATAGCTAGACTTCTGTAACCTACAGTAGTCTTGGGGACTAACCATCCCCAAGCAGTGCAGCCAAAACAGGTCAGAGCAGACTGGTTGTTGCACCGCAGCATGCCAGCCTGACCCAATTTCAACATGTTGTACAGGATTGGACACTACAGTGCCACTTGAGGCCGCTGCCTTCTGTGCAGTTATTGATTTTGTATGCATCATGCCGACAGTGGATGAAGCAGTCAAGGTGCTGGCTTGGCAGTGCTACGGGGGGGGGGGGGGGGGGGGTTAGTCCAATAGGTCGAAACCAAAAAAGGCGTCACTTACAATGAGCCTCATTTGGCAACTGGCACATATTCATACACTGCAGAGCCTGCAGCCTGCACCGACTGCATCTGTGCAGTTCACAACCCTTGACCTGTGCCCAAGAAGTGACTGTTATAATAGCGCAGGCCAAAACACCTTGAAGGACCCACTGGGATCAGATCAAAGCCTGCGCACCTGGAAACTTGCTAGCGAAGAATATTGGGAGCAGTTTGCCACCCTTCAACATCCTTCCCTGCCGGGTCTTCAGGGCCTGGCCTTGACCGTCAGCAACACTGCAGGGGTGAAAGAATTGTGGCGGACACAAGTGGCTGTGGAGCTCAGTCAGTGATGGATTGAGTATCTGATGAATGCCAGGCACTCGACCAAGCAGCTCTGGAGAGTCTCCGGCCATTGTAAACAGTATGCACACAACCGGCAATAACCATGCTGCGACAGTTCGTAGGACCGAGCAAATTGGTCTATCTTGTCTACAATAGCGCGCTGCAAGTGCTATGGCGCAAGTTAGGCGCTGACTAGCTTTTAGGCGGGCTTTATTTGGGAAAGCTAATGCTGCTGTTGCTTGATCTTGGGGAGCTGTCAATGCATCCGTGGCATGCAGAGGATGTGCACATGGTGCATTGGCTATATACGCCGTGACATTGATCGAGATCGAGGAACTTCCCACAGTTGCCGCACCTTGCAACAGCTGCCTTACGACCTGGGATACTGCCGAGCAACAGCATCGACACCAGCACGATGACCGTGATAGTCCTGTGTGACATGATGGAATCAATGCAACCCATCGGGGTATGGATAAAACGTGGCGTGAATGCGCACGGACTAGAAGTGCAGAGCGAACGAGCAGATATATATTTCTCCGGAGTCTAATCCCAACGATCTCTTCGAATGACTGCGGTTCAGCGCAGTGCGGGGTGGCTGATAGATCACATGTCAAAGGAGCTAACGCCCGACATTGTTGTTCGTTCCAAAGTCAGACATTCCAAGTCGGAAGACAGACTTCGACGGCCGATCATCGGAGAGTCCACCGGAGGCACGTGCACGTGTGCGCCGGCGACAAGCTGTCGCTCATACCTCGAATGGCATCTGTGGGCCCTTTTACAATGACAACCGGTAACCTTTTGAGACTGTAGGGAAAAGCAAAGGGTGGGTAACGGTAACGCTCCCTGGTTGCTGACCACCGTCCCCCTCAACGCGTCCAAGGCTTACAAATAAGGCTAAAACGCTGTACGAGGCTGACACACGTGTACTCCTCGGGAAGCTGGCAAGCTGTCGCTCAAACCCAAAACGCATGCTCCGGTTGGGCCCAACAGGCCGCTCCTAGGAGCCGAGAACCTTGCGCCAATGCAAGCGCATCAGCTTTGAGTACGGCCTCCGTGTCCAGTATGGATAGACAATTACCCTTTCCACTGTACTCGGGCTGATGCGCAGATTACAGCCTGCTATTGATGCCCTGTTTGCTGCCGGGTACACTGGGCAAAGGCAAAGTTGAAACAGGGTAATTCTCCTTCTTCTTAGACATGTTGTTCACATGGCATGGGCAGGCTACCCATGGTGTGTCCAGGTGTGTCCAGGGCTGCAGGGTATACCTGGTGTGTCCAGGGTGGCAGAAATGCAGCCCTGGCTCTCCACGCAAACAGATGTTTGTATGTAAAGGGTAGTATAAAGATAAAAAAAATCGGGCTACTGTCAACGGGCGACAACCAGCATCTATGTATATACACAATCATCATGTTCGGACCATTGTGGTCGGGCCATAACAGCAGTGTATGCACCTTCACAGTGCAGTAGGCTCATCAGGACAAGTGCAGTGTGGGTGTTACGCGCTCCCTGCCAGCGGCTTTTGCACTGGACAACCGTCGTAACTCCCCCTCTTCCCCTGTGCGTACCTGACAAGATGCGCTGGGCTTCTAAAACACGACACCCGCGCCGCACGCGGGGCGTCTTTTTCCCTGCCCTGCGGCACCTCGAGTCCATCAGCACACAGTAATACAATGTTTGTAGGTTGTAGAGACTCCGGGCGAACCATGCGGACTCCGGCACAGGCCTGTTTTGCCTCAGTCCGCGCAGCCGTCCACGCGTTAAGCTAAATTTATACATTTCCGGCTATTAATATCAGATCAGCCTGTGCATTCATCATACCCCTGCTAAGTGTGTGGAAATTCCAGGGCAGCTAACTGTGGTGTTTGATGGCGGTCTCAAGCTTAGATGATGCATATACTGTCGGCTCCGCGCAGTTGAACTGCTCTATAGTGCGTGTGAGCCCTCCTACCGTGTCAGCAAGCTTCTGGCCCGTGCAAGTGGAGCTCACATGCCGGGTACTGGCCTCAGACGCGGATGTCTGGCGCTTTCTTTGCGCCAATAGCTCACAAGAATCCAATAGAAGCACACTGACACGTGCAGAATGGCTGCTGACAGCCTCGTCAGCTTCTGATGATTCAGCAGTTTATTCCTCCCGCGTTGTGCCAGTATCGGACGTCTATGACAATGCAGCTGGTGCACTGTTCCTCAAGTTCAGGTGTGTGCAGCTGTAGTTGGTCTTTCTCTTGCTGAGAAGCAGGGGTCGTGAGGCTTCCCTTGCTTGGTTAGGGAAGAGACATGTCTTCCTGTACAGGAAGCCTCACGACCCCTGCTGAGAAGGTTGCTGTCCCAGTATCCCGTTCTGTGGGCTGTCCGTGTCTTCCACTGTCCTGCACGATCGCTGTGTATGTGCACCCAGTGAAGTGCGAAGTCTATAAAGTGACGGAGGTTGGTGTTGTCAGGTGATGCGCAGCGCTGCCCAGGCTGGCCTTCTTGTCCCGCCTAGCAGGTTTGTCTGCTGCTGCTGAGTTTAGCTCCTCGTGATTGCAGGTGTGAGGTGCCAGCATCAGCAGTCGGTATTGCCAGCATAGCACTGTCGCCTCTAGCTGCGGCTGGTGTGGGCCCAGGCACCGGAACCCGGAGCGCGACATCATCCTGCGGGCCTATCCTGGCTGTGGCTACTGCTCCACTCTTCATTGCCCCATCAGCAGCCTCCAGTAAGGAGTTGCTCGACATGTTCAGCGCAATGCAGCACGTGGTCATGGCACAGCACTCAGAACACCAGTTGAACCGCCAGCAGCCTCCTTCCAGCATCGACAGGTCAGCACTGGACGCCTCAACAGCAGTAGAATGCTGGTCAGAGCACTTCAAGCCTTTGATGTTGGACCTGCAGCAAGTTCTTCTGGCTGGAGGTAGCAATGCTGAACAGTCTCCAGCATTTACAGCAACAGACCCTGTTGGACATGTCTTCACAAGTCTTCTAGAGTTCCTGGCCATGCACAGCTGCTGGTGCTGTGTGTCATACGTGCTGGCAGAAGGCTACAAGAATGGGCTGTTAGCATCTGCTGGTGTGATAGCAGCAGTGAGAACGAGACAGCTCAGCGTCAGTCAGCTAGGACTTGCAGGCTTCTGCACGGCTGCTGCTGTTACTTCAGCAATGATCCTGGCATTGACCTGTTCAGGCGATCTGGATGGCAGCCACGAGCCTGAGACTTGTGACCCAACCAGCAGCAGCAGGGTGAGTAGCAAAGCAGGAGGCAGCAAGGGCCTGGAGCACCAGGCTCGTCATGGGTCCATTGCAGAGGGGCTGATGGCTGCATGTCCTTCAACTGCTGCTGTTGCAACAGCATCGGTTCCTGCAGACATAGACAGGCCTGCAGTAGCAAGCAAGCCCAGCAGCGGCAGTTTGGCGTTACTGCTAATGGTACTGCTAGCATTATTAGTTCCTCTCATTCAGCTCAGCCAATCAGCCGCACAAGATGCAGTTCCTGCGGCCACAGATGCAGCTGGTGCAAAACTGCCATTGTTGTACTGCTGGCTGCTCACAGCAGTGTTTACAACCATAGTGGGGCTCACTGCAGGGGTGCGCCGGTAAGTTCCCATGAACAGGGGCACCACGATCGCTCTGTGCCGCCTAGCATAGTTACAAGAGCTTTCAGGTTTAGGTTTTGTGTCGTTGGTTTGAGCTGTCATAACAGCCGTTGGTCAATATGCAGTGCAGCCAGGTCTGTAGTGCTTGGACATGGCTCGTTCTTTGTGATGAAATAGCCTGCATGGGGTGTTTGGACCCAGGCACTTGCGCTGTACTCTGGCGCATTGTTGTTCCCTGCTTATGATGTTTCTGGCTGTGAGCTATGATAGCTCTGTTGTCGCTGTCAGTGCAACTGTGATGCTTCACATGTTGTCTGCCGCAACAACACAAGACTCAAGGGATGTGGTGTATCAACCACCTCGGGCCATTCAGCCATTCAGCTTGAACACAGATGTTGTCTGCGCACCTTGTCTTAGTTCAAACAGACATTGCATGAGAAGGCAGCAGTTTGCCTCAGCTTGCACGTTGGTATGTCCTGATGTAGCACTTTTGCTTCGCATAATACGCATTTAGTCTTGCTGATTCATCTATTTTGTGTTGATGCAATGGCATATTGTGGTTGGATCCATTGCACTCAGTTTGCAAAGCAACCTGGAGGTGTGTACCAGTTTACAGATCAGTGTCCCTGCTGTTTCCTTGGAACATCATGATTCCTGCATATCCTGTCTTGTCCTGTTTGCTTGCGCATGTGCATGTGCATAAGGGTTGGAAGCCATTTGGCACGCTGTATGATGAGAATGTTTTTGTGTTGCATCACAGGCTGTTTTGTTCAGTTAGACCACACTTTGCCGGTTAGCGCATGCTATTATGGCAGATTGGAACGCTTGATGGGCTGCGCTCGATAGGAACGTTTGATCGGCTGTGGGGGTTTTGCACAAGTACACAACACTGTGCTGCAACACTGTTACACTGTGCTGCCTTACTGTCCCTGCTGTTTCCCGAAAAAATCATGTCTCCCACATGCGCTATATTGCTGTGTGTTTGCTTGCGTACGTACAATTGTGCATAAGGGTTCAAGCCATTCAGGACGCTTTGATTTGCATGCAGGGAGTGTTGTGGAGTTGCATCACAGGCTGTTGTGTTCAGTTAGACTACACTTCGCCGCTTGGCATGCTATTATGGCAGATAGGAACGCTTGATGGGCTGTGGGAGATATGAACGTTTGATGGGCTGTTCGGGTTTTGGCACAAGGTTATTGTTTCACTGTGCTGCCTTATGGATCTATGTGCTGCAGGATGTAGCAACCAACGATATGCTATGATGTGGGGGCTGGGTCTTGTATATATTTATAAATGGGTGTCAAGCAGTCTTATATGGTATGTATTGGTGTGGATTGCACGAAAGGTTCAAAGAGTCTTTTGCAATCAAACTACTTCAGGGTCGTACCTCTTGTCTTGCCATTTGGCAGAAGGGGGGGTGAGGAATAACAACATGTGCTGTGCGTTATCATATGCCACCTGTGTACTGCATATTGTCGGGTGTTGGCACACATCAATGGTGTCCAAGAGCCGCAAAGCTACCATCTGTACATGTATAAATCGTGTATGCTAGATACTTTTGTGGACATCTGCCACCTGTGGACATCTGTTGACAGGGAAATGCATTGTTGGTATTTCTAGGCATCCAGCACAGGCGGAAGCTTTGCACAATCATGGTGAGACCACCAGGCAGATCGTCGCAGTAGGCCAGTAGTGGAAGTATCTTGTATCATTGGAGAACTGCCTTATTTTATTGGAGTCTGTGTTCGATCAGACTGGCTTGCCTGTGTTATGCCTTGCTGGAAGCACGCTGTCAGTGATTTATGTAGACGGATCTGCTGTTTTACAATATCCTATGTGTCGTTAGGCGACAGCATAGGCCTTTCATGAGATTGCTGTACCTGGATTGTGCTTTGCTCTTTGCCAGATCCTATGCGTTATGTGTGGCAGCATATGCTTTTGATGAGATTTCTGTACCCGCATTGTGCTTTGCTGTTTGCCAGATCCTATGCGTTATTGAGCGATAGCACACACCTTTCATAGCATTGCTGTACCTGGATTGTGCTTTGTGCGGTGGATGACTTGGTATCATTGGTCCCTTATGTGTTGTGAGATAGCTGCTAGAACTCAGTTATAGCGGCTAGCACTTGCTGGCAATAGCTGTATCTGACACAAAAGACATATGAGATGTCATGGTTTGGGTTTGCTCGCTGTGATGATTGCAGTGTGCCGCAAATGTCGACACCTTGTCACTGAATGATCTGTGGTTTGTCGCCAGTTTGCTCAAATGGAGTTCTGTATATCCAATGCTGGCAGCTGCAATCTGTTCTACACTCTGTCTGTAGCATGTGCTGCCCTCACTTCGTCCGTAGCATCCGTCCAACAGTGGTAGGGATAGCCTTGCTTTTTCTGGTGTGAATTTATTGCATGCGGCCTTGGAACTTGCTGCTGTGGGTTGTGCTGTGTATGGGCCTCGTGGTATCGTCTTTGTGCTATGTATCGAGGTCATCTTTGCCGGCAGATTCTTGTGAATGTATGTGCCAGATTGTCTGAAGACAAAGAGTATGTATGGGTCGTGGCAAGAAACGACCGGCCCAGAACACAGTGTGGGTAGCTATCACATTGTTTGGGCGTACTGTTGTCCTGTTATGCGTTGGAATAGTGTTGGTTGTCCTGTTATGTGTTGGAAAAGTTTGCCACTAAAGTGCATACTTGGCCATTTTGCATGAGAAGTTGGCTGGTCAGATGCTACAGGACTTTCAGGTTCGCAAGAGCGGATATGTGCCAAGCTGTGCCAAATTGGTCTGGCTGTTCCCTGTCCCTGTGTGAGGGCAGGTTTGTGCAACCGACTCACAAGTGTCTTTGCTTTGCAAGTCAAGGTATTGTCTTGAATTGAGACTGTATCGACGTGGAGAAATGCGTTTGACATGTTCCTTGTTGTGAGGTGTCGGCAGGACACTGATGTGGTTGATTGCAGCCTAGGGGGTTGACAGGCTGCTCAAGTCGGTCGTTCATCACTGCAGAGCATGCATTACACCAGCTTGAATAGCTGTTTAATCTGATGTTTGCAGCTGGCCTGGAAATGCATCAAGGGATTGATTGGAGTGCTACTGCTGGTGGCATCATGTTCGATGTGACGGTCTGCAGCATCTGGAGTACTGGTAGTTGTTGCTCATGTGCGAAAGCTTCTTTTGCATGATGGCTTGCCATTCATTGCTTGTCATGATGGCTTGCCATTCATTGCTTCTTGCCAAGTCACTTGGCAAGGCAGGCTGTTAGTGAGACATTGCATGCTGTTGTTGTCACGTGGTGGGTGCTTGTCAGCGTTGTTCAGGGCCGTGTATGCATTTGCAATCCAGTGATGCTAGCCCATCTGACCAAATGAGTTGGTTGACCTAAACTAGGCCGACTTGTGGCCAGGACCTGGCATGTACCATTTGATGAAATGACACCAGAGTTGTTCAGGGCTTGTGGTGCAGTAGGCTAGCCTTGTGTTGCATTGATGCATGCGCTGTTGCCTGTAGCTGCATGCATCATACAGCGTGCCACATTTTTAATGCTGCTCAGCCATTGTCAGTTTCCATATTTTGTACTCGTAGGCGACATCTACAAGGGTTTTGTTTGACTGCAGCTGGTGCGGGTTGTAGATCGTCATTCTACTGAGAAGTATGTAGTTGCAAAGGTAGTACACCACGGTATACTGATCGAGTGAAAAGCATGCATGTGTGCTGCGTATTTGTGAAGTATTAGCTCATTACTTGTACACGCGAAACATACCTGTCTGCTGCGGTGTCCTTCAGGCGGCGGAATGTTGTGACATGTTACACACTGTGACCTAAATGGTACCACACCGAAAGGGACTGAGCAACTTGCTCGCAGTCGGTGTGGAGAATATGCGTCTTTGATTTTGGCCAGACTTTTGCAAGCATCACCGGTCATTGTGCTAGACGATTCTTCTCTTAAGATAATGGCCGGTCGGACGTCTCCCGCCGGGACAGTCGGTGACGGCAAGCGCGGTGACGTGCACCTAGAAAGGTCCGTAACGGAGCCGTCCCGCTATCGTCTCTCGATAGGACGCTGGAACAGCTGTTCACTGCCTATGATCCGTCAAGTACGGCGTCTTGATTGCTAGAGTACCGGCCCGTGCAGCCTCGGTGCATGTTCAACACCTTATAAGGTTGAGTCAACGAGCTTCTGAGCGTGTCTGACAGACTGCGTGTCTCCTACACGGGCTTGTTGCGCACGGCCGACGGCTCAGACAGAAGCAATGGAGCTGTTGCTGACTCTACGTAGCATACAAGACGCTTAGAAAGCAGCAAAGCACAAGGAAGACCAAACATGCCGGAGTTTGCGTGGCAAAGGACTCCTGAGCGGTGCTGTATCTCTGTTCGCCAAGTGCACAAAGGAAGCGTGCATCACCATGCAATTTGATCAAGCATGCAAAGCCACCACAAGCCCAAATACGACAGCAGCCAATGCCAAACATGCTGCTACCACCAGCCCGAACACTTGCTGCTTGCTTTTCAGCCTGAACTTCTCCACCGCCCAGGTCAGACCTCGGTCCACAACGGGGGCAAAGGCCAGTGCACCCCCGGCTCTCAAAAGCTTTGTCACCTGCAGGTCACCAGCAGCAGCTTCTAGATCGCGCCTGAGGGCAGTTTATGCATACGGGCCAAGGAAGTGGGGCCCCAGCGCAGCTTTAGCAATTCATTAAACACTTGTATAGTGGTACCCTGTGGAAGATCCTGCAACTCAGCTGAGTCAGACCTTGAGCCCGGTTCCCTGCCAATTTTTCTAATACCCCGCAACAACACACAAGAGGCAGTTGCTTAGACGACAAGCTGCGAGCCACTTTGCACCACAAGACTGAAACAACAGCAACAGCATCATCCAAATCACGCGGTACAGCCGCTGATGATGTTCACCTGGCTTCCGGCCCAAACCAGTGCAAACACTTCAAGAGATTTCCTGGCGGCAGCTTGCAAACCCAGCCCTGCAAATGGTAAAGCAAACGTCATAAAGCAAACGTCAACGCCAGTTCTCTGTCTCATCCACCCACCTCAGCTGCGCTGATGCTCTCAAAGGTAGCCTGTGCCAACTACTGCAAAGACACAAGGCCAGGTGAAGATGGATGGAAGCCAGATGCATGTAGGCACTGAGCCTATGCAGAGCATGTGGCAGCCACTGGGCCGAGTACAATGCCAAACAATCTGCATAATGAAGCAAGGAGCCGTGTCTGAAGCAGCATTGTAGGCATACGTTCCGTGCGTGCAGAGCCTGTTTGGCAGTGGAGGCCAACAGCAGCTTACAGCTTACACACACATTGTGGAATGATGCAGGCACTGGCCGTCTCAGCTATTGCATGCTGCCTAGGCAGTGGGTGACATAGCTTTCCAAGGTTCATGCATCCTGTACCTAGCTGCAACTTTCTGGCGCTGGAAGCATGGTATGGTGCACCAGATGACTCTCACCTGCTGGCACGTTGGCTACTGTAAACCATACAGTCAGAAATGCAACCGTGTAGTACGCCGTATTGAACCTGCAGCGCAGGAAAATCAGGGTATGAGGTTGTCTCAGAGTAGAGCTCAAGCCACTCTCTATACAAGGCTGACGCTGGAGTCTGGCAGCGAGGGCTGCGATTGCAAAAAGTGAGAGGTTAGCACCAGGAGCAGTCAGGAGATTATAGGATGTGCCGCCAGTTGCGTTCATCAATAAAAGGAAGCTGCACATATCCGCCGTGCTGCGACTCCGCCAGTGCGGTGCTGCATGCAAAATCTCCCATAGCTGTAAAGCAATGCTGCTGACACCGAACACGGATGAATGCAGCAGCAGAAGGTGACAGTGCTGCTGGATTGGTCTGCCGCTGCTTTACATGAATGACAGGCCTTACAGCAGAGCGCACTCACAAGCCATATGCTACCACGCCAGCAAGGCCCAATGACTGCAACTGCTCTCGAAGCTTCTTGGTGTCTTGATTCCACTGCTGAAAGACACCCAGTAAGCCTCCAGCTGCTGCTGGCTGGCTTACTCTGGGACTGTCTGTGTTATCAGCAGCATTGCCACTATCGCTTGCTGCCGCGGAAGCTGCTGTCACACGCTTGCAGTTGGGTATGGTTGATAGCGTCTGTGGTAGTTGCCGAGCAGCTGTAGCAAGACAGCCTGGCAGAGCCTGATTGGAGAGGACGTGACTCAATTTGCTGGGCTGTGTTGAACCTGCAGCCGTGGTGCTGCAAGTGCCTGATGCAAAGTATGCAGCTCTGAAGACAGAGGGTGTGCTGTGCTTGGCACAGCGCTCAGCCGGGCTGAGCATCTGTGTGTGCCTAGCTGCTGCAGCTGCTGTGTTGCTGCCTGTGAATGGCACATGCCGGCTTCTGTACTGCAGCAAGAAAATAACGCGATGTGGTGGTTATGTGTGGTGTGCTGCAACCTGTCCTGCAGGTGCCACAGACTGCAGGATGAACAGCAGGACAGCAACAGCGGAGAACAGGCTACGCTCAACAATGGACGTCACAGCATAATACACTGTTCAATATGTTGAAACCCTCCAGCTTGATGCTGACAGCTGGTATCACTGACTGTGCTGTCGCATCTACCATCAGCGCAGATTGGTAGGCTGGTATCAGCGCCATTGGCGCCTGGGTTCCCCTGGACTGACTAGAGAGACGTTTTGCAGCCTACACCGGTCGGCTCTGGAACAACTGTCGTAGGCTGTGCAGGACAGCAGCAATCTGCATCTACTGTGTGGCTCTGGAAGGCCGCCTGATTTGAAAGCAGGACTGCCGACAATGCAACAGACAACTAAGAGGTCCTTAGCTGGCTGCTGCGAGGTATCTCAAGCACCGCAAATCCAGACAACAGAAAGCATGGCCAGCACCCTGGCTGGACTTCTAGCGCTTCGCAGGGTCCGTAGAGCCTTCGCACGGTCGCCACTCTTGGCATGTTGTTTTCAAGACACCAAGTTACCACGCAACTCAGAGGCGCGCGTGCTTAAAACCCGCCATGGTCATTCCTGCTTGTTGAGCAGAACGGGGCCATGCTGAATTTGACAGCCTGACTGATACTGTTCGCTGTGCTTATCTGTGAGACATCTTATTCCTCCAGCTATCCATCAACGTAATCTACCTCTACCTGCTTTCGGAACAGCAGCACGCCATGCTGCTTCAGCAACGCGCTGGTTGGCAGCCGCATGTGGTTGATTCTAGAAAGCAACAAGCTAGACTACGCACGTCAACGGTGGTTCGCTCTCTACACCGGCACGACCCAGTACCGAGCAGGCGGTTCCCTGTGTAAGCTGCACGCTTTCGCCATTTGTTAGGCTTGTGTGTCCCAATGAATGCTTTGGTAGTGCTGTGAGACTAGCGTTAGCCGGATTGGATGCTCATATGATGCTTCACGTATGCAGTGACGAGGGCTTGCCGCTGTCTCTCTTTCACCCCTTCAAGAAGCTGCCAGCTGACGGCACGGTAAGTATTTCGTTATGTCTGTGATATTCAGCCGGCTGCTGATGAGGGTTTTGACTCGAGGTGTCTTCTGCAGACTGTTCCCGCTGAAGAAGAGATGTGCGATCCTGAGGAAGAAAAGTGCCATGTAGGTGTCGAAAAGGCCATTGGTACAGTGCTAGAACGATTTAACCTCTCTCCTGTGCTCCCCAGAGGCCAGTATGAACCACTGTGGTTTGCAGCGGATGATGCAGATTTGCAGCAGGTGGCACGTTTTGCAGCTGATGGTGCAGAGTATGTGCCATGCGCGTTCACTCAAGCAGCCCTGCAGTACAGCAGCTATTTGAAGCAGAGTACTGCGACCAGTGGGTGCTGCGGGTCAGCTTGCTGTCATCTGAACACGCGATTCAACTGTTCCTGCAGACGGCCTTGCATGTATATGAAGCAAGATGCACCATCTGTGATGGGACAGGTTGGGCTCGTGCACCAACAAACGGGAGAAGGGGTCATTTAGGCACATGCATGTGCTGTCATGGGTTAGGTGAGCCCTGAACCATTCACTCTGCAGTCAATGCCGTCTTATCAGCAACTAATTATTCTAGCACCTAGCTTCAGTTACTCACCCATGTTGGTGGCATGCTGGTGGCTTCCACGCAAGCTTGGCGTTGGCCCTGCCTAGTATGTGGAGCCTGCGGACATGATGCAGCAGTGAGGCTTTCCTGCAACAGCAGCCAGGTCAGGCATGCTTACTATCAGTGGGCTGGTGAGGTACAAGGTACTGGCCAGCCATGGTCAAGTGCAGCGCTTGCACAGCCCTGCAAGTTTACAAGCAAGGGATATTATGAATGGCAGCTGCTGGTTACAGCCAGTTCCCAGCTCCACAGCGGCATAGGTTGCTTCAGTGTGCTTCGGTCCAAGCAGTGCTTGTTGTAAGGCAGTGCTTGTTGTAACAACATGAGCAGAGTAGCCCATGAGCAGAATTTCAATTGGGACCCATGGAAGTGTTATGCCGTGTGCAGGGTATGTGCGGCGCACCACGTCGCGCTTCGTACCAGACGATCCAGATAAGCATATGACAATCAATAGACCACTAACGTGGAATGGCAAGTTTGCAGCCCGGTTTTCACCTAAGCCCATCAATATCACCAAAGAGGACAAGCTAGACAGCAGCCGCAGGACCAGCTACAGCAGCAATGGCAATGGTAGGCAGCCGCCGGAGAAGCAGTGATAGCAATAGCAGGTGCAGCAAGTAGCAAGCAGCTTAGTGAGCAGATAGGGCGGTCTGGCAGCATCAGCTATCAGCTACTGCTCAACTGTGCCAGTGTCAGTCAGCAGCTGCTGAGCAATGCTGCTGCAGCTGCCAGGCCGCAGCATTGTCATGCGCCTGCGGTTGCACTGACTGTCCAGTGGCTACTCTAGCATCAGCGAATTACAGTTTGCCTAGTAGTTGTAGGGTGCATGTAGCAACAGCACTGGGGCAGGCATGCGGCATGCGTATGCCTGGCTAGAAGCTGCATACATTGGAAGCAGATAAGGCATTCAAACAAGCAATGCTCACTCCCAGTGGTAGTGAGCTGGCTTTCATGCCGCAGTTGCACGTGTGCCCGAATCAGCGGCTAGGCTAGGCTAGGGCTACATGTCAACCCATGCAGCAGGTGTGATCGATCAACATGCATCAACGTGGTGTACACGTGCTTTCGTCATCATGCGCAGTACATGGGTAGTAGACTGGTACGCTTTTAACAGTCATGAAATGGTTGGGCAAGGTTATGTCTTTGCATGCCTGTTGCACATTCTGCAGCCCTAGGTCGCATTCAAGTCCTTGATTTGGTCCTGCCTTTTGCATGGTCACTTCAAGCCCTTGAATGGTCACACAGTTATGCTGTGTACTCTGTTTGCAACTCACAATCGTGACGTTGTCAGCGGCACAAGTTGGCGGAGTGTCTAGTACCGCTTTAAGTTTGCAAGTGTGTCACATACCAGGGATTTATATGTTGCAAGGCATTATGCCGCTCAGCAGTGGCAGACATGTCTTGTGTTGGGCTGCCGTATCAAATCTCTTTTGTTATGTTGTCAACAGTGTGTTGCAAGGGTCTCTTTGTGTTGGTAGTTATGCCTCTGCCTTGAGAAATAGAGACAGAGGCAGAAACTGCACACCTGCATGTGACCAGCTTGGTAGGGTTGGAACAGGGCGTGTTTTCTAGGACACCATCCCCCACAGGTTCATTGTGAGGGTTACACATGCACGAGTCGTCTGCTCATGTGAGCCCCAGATTGAGTTTATGAGCACTTTGGTTTTCTGTGTGTGGGTTCCCTAAGGTTGTATCTTCAAGTCTGCATTGCCGCTGTGGTCTTTTCTCTGGTGTGTGTTGTGGCTCATCTTGCTGCTTGCTTTCTATGTGAGTGCACTCCGAGTGCGCTCGTGTGTGCCTATTTTTGCTGTATCTGTGGCCGTCAATAGCAATGAGGTGCGGTTCCGTGTTCAGTGTTAAGTGCTGTGCCATCAATTGCTAGGCAATAGAATGTTTTGAAGTGCCCGTACAGATGCCACCAGTCGCTCCTAGAATCATGTTGACTTCTTCATCTTCCGTCCTTTCTCCATTACCTGGGGCCATTCGGTCAATCGGGCCCCTCAGGGCTTGAGCTAGTGACCTATGTTCGGTGGCTCTAGTCTCTTGGTCCTCCGGTTGCAAAACTCTGCAGCATTGTATCACCACAATAGTAAAGGTGTGCACCAGTTTTGGTGCGTTATGTTCATCAGA
>NSMO01000109.1:0-37429 GCA_002588565.1 Coelastrella sp. UTEX B 3026
TGACTATGGTCAAGCCCTGGTCAAAGATCCCACTAGCTTGTAAGCTGACGCGGCGCAACGGGTCATCTGTCTGTCCGGCTGCCCTGCCTGCACCGCTGCTGCTGCTGCTGCTGTCAGCAGCAAACAGTTGCTTGCGGGCGCCCGGAGGCTGGCTGTCTGGCTGTAGAAGCTGCTGCGCATTGTGCTGGTGTGCCCCAGGACCTGCTTGATGCTCTCGATCCTGCTGCTGCTGCTGCTGGCTTGGATCCAGGTCGCCAGCGGAAGTGTCTAACAGGTCACTGGTTTCAGCTAGAAGGTCTTCCAGCATTGCGATGACGTCCGATTCCTGCACACACACACACACTAGCAGTTGCTTTATGTCAGCTTCGGCTGTGACCACAGGACTAGGATCATGCAAGCAGGATGGTGGTTTGGTCCATTGTTGTGTTCTTCAGTTCATTTTAGTACGTTCTGCAGTAAAATGGCTATGCATTTGGGCTTTGAGCAGTCATGCTAGCAACCGTTGAGAGAACGACGTGACACTCCGGACAGAAAGGAGAGACTACCCAAGGTGCATTTGAGACGTTTAGCGCAGAAGCACTAGCTTGCAGTCAACAGCGTTGATGGCCAAGTTCTTGACAAGTTCAGTTCATTCAAGCACCAGCAGCATCTGCATTGCAATCACCTGCAGGGGCCTTGTGCCTTCTATCGCATCAACAACCGCAGACCAATCACGTTCTGCAATGTCCACCCTGTCAAAGCCATCACCTGTGCCACCTACAGGACCCTCCCTACTGCTCGCCAGCTGCTGCTGCGTAAAGGTCCCAGCACTGCCAGGCTGTCGCTCCTGGCCCACCTGCTGCTGCTGCGCAAGTTCAGGACTGATGATTCTGCCGGACAGCGCTGGCTGCTGAAGACTACCGCTATGATCCAGAGTCTCTGTTGCTGTCAGCACTAAGCTTTGCCCAAGTTCGGGCGTAATCAGCAGCTGCAGAACCTGCACAAGGTCAACAGCCGAATGGCACAGCGCTGAGGCAACTTTTCAGTGACTGATGTCAACTTCTTGAGAAGCAGGCTCAGCACACAAAGGGTCTGAGTATTTGACTGGCAAGCAGCTGACCTGTCCCACAGGGACAAGGGTGTGGCAGCATAGTGGCACACGGTAGAAGTGAATTCAAGCACTCTGTGCTTTATTTACCCAAGGGTTCGTGCACACATATGCCCGACATTGGTCCCAAGCAGTACGCTCACAGAATAGCTAGGGTACAAGGTAAACTGAACGATGTGCATTTGCATCCAGTGACATGAATGATTGGATTGGGGTTGTCTGCATTGGAATTAGCTCAGCGACAATGACAAGCACCATGCAACCATGCCTGACAGCAGCGGCCAACAAAGCTACACACATGCAAATCCAGAATGCCACCTGCATCGAAGCTATGTGTCTGCATCACACGGGTGCCACCACATTGGCAAGGGCCTCAGGAACCACCACTGCTGTATATGCATCCGTTTATGCAGGCAGGCCGTAGGGTCACTTTGCCTATGCTACGCACCAAAAGCCTGAAGCTGCGTCATGTGGCTATTTGTTATTGCCCACCTGCAGCGGCTCCAGTTGCTTGCCTTTTAAAAGCTCTACGTGACTGCTTGGCAACACCAGCAGCCCAACAGGCAGCGACCTCGAGCACCACTGCTGCTGTAAGTGCAGTTACTTCTGCATGGCAGCATCTCTACAGACCCTATACAAGCCGGTAGCAGCCCACACTGCACATATAGCAATGAGTAGCCCTAGAATACAAAGCGCTACCATCTGGCATTGCCTACCTGCAGTGGCTCCAACTGCTTGCCTGTCACAAGCTCAACATGACTGCTCGGCAAAACCAGCAGTCCAACCGGCAGCGACCTCAAGCACCACTGCTGCCATATCTGCAGATTCTGCTGCATCCCAGCATCCCTACTGACCCGGTACAAGCTCACAGCGCCAGGCTGTCCACCTGCTGCCGCTACAGCTACCGCTTCTGTACCCAGAATTTGCGCTGCTGGGCCTGCTACTGCTAGCGAAGTGCCGTCAGGTGTGAATGCGATAGCGGAGCTAGGCGAAGCTACAGCTCCATGAGAGCTGTGCAGTAATTGCCAGCTGAGTGGTCCAGGCTGTGAAGCCTGGTAGATTCTTAGCCAACCGGCTGAGCTGCAGACTGCTAGGAGAGCTGCGGGGGCCCTGCTGATGCCACCTGCAGGACACAGTGCACAGGTGGTAAAACATTGTTGGATATGGTACATATCGTTGTAGGCGCCGTGCTCGCCACCAGGCAAGTGGTGTGGTTTACTGTGACACCTGAAGAGCAGCGTTAAGTTTGCGGCGAGAGGTTGACTGCATGTACTATTCTTTGGTTTCACTTTTAGTGTTGCGCCACCTGCCGAGTTAGTGACAGCAGTGCCGTGCAGTCTTTGACAGCTGCCAGGATCACAGGACAACACATGCTGTAGCAGCTACTACCATGTGATGCCCCAAAAGCCACACCTGCAGCATCCTCTTGCTGCTGTCCCTGTTGCTGCCTCCAGGGAAGCCCTATGTTGGGGCCAGGGAGCACACCCCCACCATCTGGCACTCTTGGCCCTGGTGCTGCCAACACGACGTCGCTGAGCATCTCTGTGTCCAGCCAGCTTGCAAGGCAAGTCACAGGGCCTTGCCCTGCTTGTAGGCGCTGTACAGCTAGCAGACGACCTGAAGCTATGTCGTACAGAGTGACCTGGCCAGCTGAGTTGCCTGCAGCAACCTGCAGTTGTGTGCGACGCCAGTAGGAGAGCCTTTCAGTCTGGGACTCTATAGCAGCTCTGCTTGTTCCTGTCCTGCTGTGTACTTCCCGGATGTTGAATGCTCTCTTAAAGAGCTTAAAGAGAACGGAGTGCAGAAAGGTTTGTTATTTGATGGCAACTGCAATCAAATCTGAACACATTACATCAGCCAGAGCATGGTGTGCTGAGGCTGAGACTTTGAGGGAAGGCTCACCAGTAAGGGCCCCAAGCATTCCACTGCTGTCACAGCAGCTGGCCTGGCGTCATACAGCGGGGCTGAGTCTGATAGCTGCCCATCAATCATGCGCCAGAGCTTTATAACTCCAGCATCGCAACCGCTGAGGGCAATGTTGCCATTGGTCTTGATACAATTCACAGCCGCTGCGTTATGGACAGCAATGCAACAGCTGTTGCTTGGGTCTGCTGGAGAGGCGCTAAGTTGGCAAAGGCTCACAGCATGATTGTTGAGTGCTTCTGCAGAGCTGACAAGGGCGATTACCAAGTGCAAACCTGGCAGAGATTGCTAGGTGCATGCGGTATGTCCAGCCAGCTACAGCTGCTGTAGCAAGGGTCACTTGGACTTGCCTGTGTGAGCACCAAATAAGAAGACATCGCTCGCGACATCGTCTCTCCGAGGCAAGCTGGCATACAGTATGCGTGCACTGCCTGGCTGCACAATCATAATCTCGCCTGGCAGTCCAGGCACAAACTCAAACATCCATGGCTTGCTGATTGGCTCCAGAGCGGCATCACTGCTGGCACGGAACTGCAGCTGAAAGCTGAGAAGTTCGACCGTGGACTTGCTGGCCAAGTCAATGTGGAAATAGTGCAGGACTCCTTGCTCATCTACCACTGCTGCATGCTGGGAGCTGGCAGGGTCCAGCCTGCAAGCCGAATATGTGATACCAACGGGCCGCTGTCAGAACAGCCGAACCTAGCAGACAGGTCAAACACTGCCACAATGACCTTGATTTGTGCCGTTGCACAGCGGCGAAGAGCCCTTAGGTTGGCACATGCACTGCTGCAGCTGTTGTTACCTGCAATGTCTGGACGGCACTAGAGCTTCCCCGTAGCTCCGTAAGCCCTCCTGCAGCTTCACTAAGAGTATTTGAGACATCTTGTACGCCCTCTACGAGCTACAAGTACATGCCCTTGGCAGTCTGAAGAATCGGCCCAGCATTGTATGAAGCCTCAGCTGCGTTATCTGAAGCAGGGCCCGCCCTGCTAAGGCATTTTCTTCTGCTAGGAGGGCATTTCTTTGTCACTATCGGGCAATCAAACAGGCTCTTGGCCTCCGAGGTCCTCTGGCTTTGAACCGATGTGTCAGTACCAGTCCTAACAGAATCCAAAGGCACACCGTGCCGCTGACCTGAAAGCGTACAGTGACACTCTCAGCACTTCAGATACCATTAGCATATCAAAACAGCAGTACGCGAGGATGCCTCCGCCCAGTTCACCATGAACGCTGCACAGAAAGCCCAGCAGCTCGCTGAGCAACTCAGCTATTACCAGAATGAGCAGCAAGGAATACTTCATCAGCTACACAACGTATTAGCAGGAGCAACTCAGGCACGGGTGGACTGCTGAGTTGCTGTTCATCTGCTGGCAGTTGAACTGGACTGAACGCCGGCGACGGTTGTGCAGGGGCGACAACCAACTGATGGAGAAGCGGCAAATGCTCCTGTCGATCAGCAGATACGTGCACTGACTTTGCTAACAAGTACCAGGGAATATGGTGCGTTGCGCTCCTGTTTGGCATTATACGCTGCGACTCCACACAATTGCTCTGTAAATATGTCATTGTATTTATTTGGTGTGCAGTGGCACGGCTGCAGACAGCAGCAAGCCAAGTGAAGCAATTGGAGAGACAGATCAGACCTGCTACCCAGTATGCTGAACAGGTATATTCGCACCCGCAGCTCACTGCCAGCTACCAGCCTACAGCGATATTTGTGGTGTAGCCGTGATGGCCGCCACGACGGCTTATCAGAACTGCGCCTTGCACATGCTGCCCACAACAGCGACCAACCGCCAGCTGGACTGCCTGTCCCTGGTCACCGCACTGCACATAAGAGCATATAGCTGCCTGTTCTGGGCCAAATCTTGTGGCCTTATCTCCTGTGTAGCTGTGGCGCATTTCTACTATCAGAGACACATCCATCTGGTGGCCTACTGCTGTCAGCATGTCGCAACCAGTGCAAAACATGTGTTTGCTCCCTGCAGGAAACAGAGCAGCTTGTCAGCTTGGCATTTGCAGCAGCAGACAACTATGGCAACTGCTCAGTGGAGGTGGAAGCCCTCAGTAGCAGCAGCTACCCTGCGGAAGCTGTACCAAAGCAGTTGCGAGGGTTAGAGCAGCAGCTCAATCATCAGTTGCAGGTGCGAGAATGAGCATAAGCTCAACAGTGTCTGGTTTGCAGCCCGTGTGCAACCATACTTAAGCATGCGCAACTGTATGCAGCAGCAATGCAGTTGCTAAATTGCCGAGCAGCGTGTGGACCATTCATCGCAGCCCAAAGCAAGTGCTAGGGCAGAACCATGCACAGGTGTTGTTTACAGCTGCAGCAACCTGCCGTGACCCTGCAACCGGAAGAGCAGTGAACAGCGGGCAATTCGTCTGTGTCCTGCGCTTGACAGTATACCCCTGTCCCGCTGTCCTGCAGGCTGCTCAGGAGCAGTTGCACCATGCACTCAGCAGACATATACACTCCTGTTTGGAGCAATGTGGGTGGCCTCCCCCGGTGGTTGCTGCTCAACAAGGTGGGCTAACAGCAACAATTATAAAGGCCAGACCTGCAGCGCTATAGATTACAGAGTACAGGCATAGGCAGCTCCTGGCGCCCTGAGTGCTGGTGGCGACAAGCAGCTAAGGCTTTGCAGCATTGATGTGGTGCCCACAGACCCAGCACATGCAGCATTGTGTGAACTGGCGCAGCGGACACAAGCCGCCAGCGTCAGTCACGCAACTGCACTAGACATTTGCATGCATTGCCTGTATGAGCGCCTCAACCTTAGTGTTTGTGTTGCCGTTGTTGACTTCCTGCAGGTGGAGTTGCCACAGACCCGTCCCAGATGTTTGGTCCCGCACAGGAACAGGTGGTCAGCACACTCCAGCGGCTGATGCTTGCGCTGACACGGCTGCAGCTGGTCGTACAGAAACAGCAAATGCAAGCAGTAGTACAGGTAATCAGCTGTAGTATGTCCTGTTCAAGGCTACTGTCGGCTTGCCAGGTCATATTGCAAGGGCAGTAGCAGGAGTCGGGTGTTGCCGAAACTGGCTGTCCCCTACAGCTGAAGTCTTGCTGCTTCCTGCTATTGGTGCAGGGCCACTCAGGCCCTGGGCGGCTGGTGCTCATGTGTCATTTTCCTTACAGCTGCTCACTCAGTCGCACAAGGTTTTCAACACTGTCAGGAGCGTAATCAAACTGCTTTTCTCACATGGCTGTTCCATTGTACTTGCTTGCTCACACTACAGCCCAGCAACAACATCAACAGCCCGTCAGCTATCTGTGATGCACCAGTACTGTGGATGGCTCAAGAGCTATCAGCACCGCTAGCAGCTCAGCTTTACAACATCTTTGGCCCCAGCAACCCAGGGAGCCCAGGAGCTTTGGACACTCCGGAAATCATGCTGGGGACTGTGCATCGAATAGCACTGGATAACATGCGAAGAATAGACTTCTTACAGGTACACAGAGTGGGTGTGGGTGCAGTCGTATGGCTGGTGTTTCTGGTTGCAAAAGAACAGATCATGGGCAGCCTTCTAAGTCCTAGCTCATCAGAGTGCCATGGCAACCACCACTATCAGGCTGTGGATAACAACAGGATATCCACAAACAGGAGCAGTTGTCTGTGGTGTTTGGCCAGTGGCATAGAGCCCTTCTGGCAAACCAGCAGATAATGTGTGTTGTATGCTTAGTGTGTGTCACAACGACACTTCAGTGTCGGTGATAATCCTGGTGACATGCACTGGTGCATTTTGCCCGTAGCCCCAGCTTGATTGGTTGTGTCCTTGCAGGGTGTGATTCAAGCCCTGGAGCTGCATGTCAACTACCAAGTTGGCGTGGAGTTCACCAGAGCTCTGCGTGAGGCAGTGAAACACATACTCAGACAGTACAAGCTGCCCGAGGTGGGTAGTGTCATAGCTGCCAGCAGCATTCATCGTCATTGCACGCATGTCCAGTAAGAGTGCGGAACAACCAGTGTACAACATTCCTTGCCAGCAGCACTGCTACCTTGCTACCAGATGTTGCTTTCTGGTGCAGTTTTGTTGGTTTCATATGGCTGGTTGTATGTCTTTTACGCCTTTACCACTGGTGGTTGGGGCACGGGTGCCTACACTGCTACACAAACACCCCCTCGCAACGCTCTTCGACATGCCGGTTCTGTGGCGCACATCATGCATGATAGCATCCTAATACGGCTGTTGAAGTGCGGAATTTCAATGTGGTTGGAGTTTGTTACCTGCAGATCGCTGCCTCTGGCAACCGCGACATGTGGCTCGCCTGGATTGATGCTCTGATTGCATTTGAAGGCAGCCTGGGTCGCTCGGGGCTGCTGGGCTGCTACTGGGATGTCGGAGCTGATGCCAGTGACCTGCCTGTACTGCTGTTGAGAGGCAGTACACTCAGCGTGCTTGGGGAGAATCCAGCATGGATGGTAAGCACTTCTCTCTGGTGTAACAGCAGTTGTGCTAGATCACAACAGACACATCGGTTGGCATGGTACAACGTTCATTGGCAGTGATTGAATAGCTGCATGGGATGGTTTGGGGCTTGATGGGATGTTGGATGGATGTATAGCTGGTGGGCTGCTGGTGGGATGTTCGAGCTGATGCCAGTGACCTGCCTTTACTGCTACTGCGGGGCAGCACGCTGAGCGTGCTTGAGGAGGAATGCAGCAAAGATGGTGAGCTTTTGACATCTGCAGCATCGCCTCATCTACCACTGAGTGTGGCAAACACATTAGTCCCTCCAGCGACCTACGTGACTGGTCATGTGCGCATTTTTGACACCTCCTGTGGGGCATAGAGGTTGCTTTACGATTGAGCTACGGTTTTCACCATCTTGACCGGGCTGCGCTTATCTCAAGTGTAGGTTATAGTATGCTGCGTGTGATGAGTATGGGTCGCTGCTGAGATCTGGTTATGCCGGCTCTTGTTGCTGAAGAGGTACCGTACGAAAAGGGACTGTTGGTGGGACTTGAGGGCGGGGGGTCCAGCAGCACAAACTATATCTGGAACTGGTAGCGCTTGCTTGACTAGTTGACTTTGTCTGCTGCATCTGCTGCAGGATGCCTGGCTGGAAGCCGAGTCTGCTGGAGCTGCTGCTCAAGTTGAGTCAGTGCTGTACAGCGAGCAAGGCTGGGGTCCCGGACAGCAGCTGATTGTGGAAGAAGGTAGACCAGCTTGGCAGGTGGACCTGTGGCCCCCAAGAGCAGCAGAAGAGGTGTGTGCATGGATGCTGCTATTTGGTGATCACAGCATTGGTTGGATGCTCGATGGCCTGTTGCTCAGGTTATGCTGCAGTTGCGTAGCAAATGTATTGCAGCTTGTTGCGGCTGCAGCAATGATTGGTAGCATATTGTTTAGGTGTAGTGTGGTACGTGAGACTCGCAGCAGCTGATTGTGGCAGAAGGCAGACCAGCTTGGCAGGTGAGCCTGTGGCCCCCAAGAGCAGCAGAAGAGGTGTGTGCATGGGTGCTGCTATTTGGTGATCATAGCAACGGTTGGGATGGTTGATGGCCTGTTGCTTGGGTCATGCTGCAGTTGCGTAGCAAATGTATTGCAGCTTGTTGCGGCTGCAGCAGTGATTGGTAGCATATTGTCTAGGTGTAGTGTGGTACATGAGACTCACAGCAGCTGATTGTGGCAGAAGGCAGACCAGCTTGGCAGGTGGACCCATGGCCCCCGAGAGCAGCAGAAGAACTGTGCCCAGAACGCTGCATTTGCATTCCCTAATCCTTGCCATGGCACGAAATGCTTCTTTGCTCTAGGCTATGGCAATGAATGACACCCAAGTGCACAGGCTCAGCGCAGTACATGGCTTTAGCGGCAAGTTATTGTTGAAAGAGGCAGGCCAGCTTGGCAGGTGGACTTGTGGTCGCCCAGAGCAGCTTCCGCTGCATGTTACGCTGCTCTGCGTCATGCTACAGCACCGGTCAACAGCCTGTTGTTCAGGTTCTGCTAGGTTTTTCCATAGCAGGGTGAGAGGTCAGCCTTGCTGGCATCTATGGCATTGTTGTCTGCCGTTTACATCCAACAGCATCTGTGCAGTTTGCTACATGCAATCAACTCGACTGCCATGTACTGTGCTCCAGGTGACGGCACTGGTTGAGAGCTTGCTGCACCGCATGCGCTACATTCCTCAGCCGGACGCACAGGAACGGTATCTGGCTGGCGCAGTGGGCGTTGTACTGGAGCAAGCCCTTGGCAGGATCACACGTATGCTGCAGCAAGCTGAGGTCTTCAGAGACATTACAAGCTACAGCTGGCTTCCGAGGGTAGGTTTAGCAAGGGTCTCTGACTTGTTCATGTTATGTGCATGTTAGAATCAGTCCAGCGTCTGTGGCGTGTGCTTGGTACAACTAGCGCAGTATGGACAGCCACTGTGTTACAGACTGTGCATGGACAGCCATTGCCCTTGGCAGAATGACAGGGACGTGGCAGCATATAGAAGTAGTTAGGGATTTTACTGGTTCCAGCTGCTCCTTTGAGCGGCTTCCAGGGGTGAATCCTCTCAAGCCAATTTTGCCATGTGGCCGTGGGTCTGTGAGCTGCATTTTAGGAAAGTGCTGCAGTTGGATATCCATGCATCTGAGCCCTCAACTCCTATGCCCACTGCAGGAGACAATAATCTTCACGAACTTGACTAACTGCAGCTGCTGCCTGTTGTGCAGGTGTGTGTGTGCATCTGTTTCTGTCACTACATAGAGCAGCAACTCCAAGACCTCCACGACAATGCACAGGTCATGGTTACGCGCCTCTTAGAAAGCCATCAGCAATTGCATCAGCTAGCAGACAGCAATGCACAGCAGCACAGTCAGCAGCAGCAAGATCATCAGCAGCAGCAGCATGCATTGCCCAATGGCAACCATGTAGACCCCCAGCACTACCCTCCACAGCAGCAGCAGCAGCAGCATACTGCTGATGGTAACATCACACCTGGTGACCAACAACAAGCAGATCCGAATGAGCAGCAGCAGTGGCAGCAGCGTGAGGCAGAACACCTCGCGCAAGCAGCAGCGGCTAAGCTGCGGGTGCTGGTGAAGCCGATCTCGGACTTTAGCAGTTGTAGGCGGGAGTGGGTACTGAAGCTGGGCAAAGCAGCAGCCATGGGCTTCATGAAGCTGGCCAGCGGTGAGTGTGTGAATGTGTGCATCATGATCTGTGCTGTGTTTTTTGTGCGAAGAAAGGCGCAACTTGTGGCAGTGCCTGCTGTGGTTACTGTGCTAAGATGATGTGTGCAGCCCTGTTGGGGCAACTGCCTGCTTGAAAGTTGCAAAGGTGATATGGGCAGAGAGCTTGGAGGCAAGCCAGCTTTTCGTACTGATCACATTGGGGCGCAGGCTATGTGTCCTGTTGGACACTGTCCAAGGCTATTAGTGAGCTGCTACCAGCCTTGGCTCCTGAAGGCTCTGTCGACTCCAGCGTGCTGCATCAACACTTATACGAAGGCTTGGCAATCTAGCTCAAGGTCTTTATTGTGCTGTCATTGCAACTGTCTGTAGGCTGTGTGTTACATGTGGCTCTGTTCAAGGTGACTAGCGGGTCAGTACCACCCATGGCTGCTGAAGACGCTCTTAACTCCAGCTTGCTGTCCTACCACAGTTCAAGCAAGAGCTTGACAGTCTCACTCAACTTCAACCTGTTGTCCGGGCGTGATCGCGTTTTTGTATGTAGGTTATGTCTCCCGTGGGGCACTGTTTAAGGTGACTAGCGAGTCCCTACCAGCCATGGCTGCTGAAGGGTCCCTTTACTCGAGTGGCATCGTGTCAGGAGAGCTACAGCCCGGTCTGGCCTGGTTGGCAGCACTGCTGCATGACATGAGCACACACCTGGATAAGGACTGCTTCAGGCAGGCCTGGGGCGCAGCTGCTGCTGCAATCAACAGGTTGGTCGGGTTGTGGCGTTGTTTTTGAGTCTGTTCGGGCACTTGGCAGGCATGTGTGTAGAGTGTATCTTATAGAAATTGACCAGAGGTTCCCAGCCCCGTCTAGCCGGACTGTTTGGCAGCACTGCTGCATGACAGAGCACACACCTGGACAAGGATTGCTTTGGGCAGGAGTGGAGCTGCAGAAGCTGCAGTGACAAACAGGGGGGTACATCTCAGGAATCATAATGGTTTGGAGCTGTTGTTCTGGGATTGGGGCAAGTTCTGAATCAGAACTTCTGATGTATGCCATTGAGACCAGATTTCTAGCCCATCCTCTAGCATCGCCTCCAGGAGAGTCGCGACCTGGTCTGGCTTGGCTGGCAATGTCCTGCATGATATGAGCACATATTTCTACTGTCGCCCCAAGTTATCAACATCGACTTCACAAGGGCCATGATCTTTGTCAAGATCCGGGGATTTGCGAGTGCTGCAGTGGGTGCTGTTTGCTCCACCCGATCGCATCGCTAGCGGCTCACATTGCTATGTTAGGTGGCCATCAGATATACAGGTCTGTATACACGGTGCTGGCACCTGTTGCGGCTGACGCGACAGGCATATCACCCTGACCAGTATGCTGCATTTGTGCTGGCTGTGTGCAGGGAGCTGTTCAACAATGTTGCATGCGAGGCGATCTTCAGTGACGCCGGCGCCTTGCAGTTGGCAGTGGACATTAATGCATTGCAAGGGGTGTTCAAGCAGTACACGGCAAGGCCAGCGGCACACTTCAGGGAGCTGAATGATGCAATCAAGCTCCTGAACTTGCCGCAGGAGCAAGCGGACTTCATCAAGCAGGTATGTCCGCCTTTGAGTCTGTAATGGACAACCCCTCTCTCCCCATCGGCGGCGCGAGTGGACCGTAGGGTGCATGCAGACGTTAACCCGGCGTCACACATGTCCCTCCCTCAACAAACGCAGATGTTAGGTGTAACACACCATGTGTAGTGCACTCGTTCAATCATCCGGCTCGGACATGCCAAATGTCGCCTCAGAACTTGTCCCCAGGGACCAACCCTCTCGCCCCTTCGGGGACGGGAGCGGACGGTAGGGAATGTGAAGTCGCCCCGACACACACATTACCCTCCCTCAACTTACGCTAGCGCTCTCTTGAAAGCGCTATGCGGAGCTCATTCATTCATTCATTCATTCAGAACTTACACTCACACAGTTGAGCAGGGGTGTGTTCCAACATCATGTCACATGCCGGTGGCATCAAGCGACTCAATAGTGGCTATGTTGGATGCATGGCTGCATGTGTCCGTTTTCGTCTGCATGCAAGGACATGCTGTCATGTTGGCTACTTGGGTCAAAGCTCTGCTATGTGCTGCTGTGTGTGTATGCAGGCTGTATCCGCAGGCAGGCGGGCCCCAAATGCAGCTGAGTTGCTGAAGTCAGTAGGGGTGTACCATTTGGACCCTGACCTGGCAGACACAGTCATGAGCCTCAGAATGTATAAGTAGCACCTGTTGCAGCAGCTTCGCAGTGCACTTCGCCACGTGGGCAATCCAGCAGCTGCAGCTCTATGTGTTCAGCAGTGTGGAATTTGTGTGCTGCGCAAGCCTTTGCTGGTCACTGGCATCTGTCAGAGACGCAAGAAGGTCATTGAGCTGGCACGGCGTGAACATCTGGCTCTGGAGCCACACCACCTGTTCATTGTTAGCAGTCAATGGTAGCATCAATGAGTTTGAGATAGGCACACGACGCACCTTGCAACTGGCAACTGGCATTCGTAGCTGTGTGCTAAATGGAGTTACTTTCAAAGCATACGAATGTGTTGCGATGGTGAATGCATGCTCGTTGAATCGACTCTTAGTGCTGGTACAGTTTCTGAGTCAGGCTGAGGCTTCCAAGCCCCAGGTCCTAGATGCGGTTCGGATTCTTGTGCGGTCAACAGTGGACTCCCCAGGTCATCGCCGCCAGCATCAGCTGCGGCATCGCTGCCAGCATCCGATCCTGCAATGTATGTGAGATCAAAACTACCTGCTTCGCGGAGCCTTCGTAAACTCGCCAGCTTGGATTGGGTTCAGGGAAGCAACAGAAAACTCCAGTGTCGCAGCTGCTGTAGCTGTTCAAGCTGCTGCCAAGTACAAAAGTCCAGGAGTAACACATTGTTTCAAATATCACAAGGCCACCAAGGACCTAGGCTCTCAACCACCAAAGGAGTACTCATTGAAGGGTATCTTTCGTGGTTTATAAAGCGGGCTTGTCAACTTTGGTTATGGCTGATAGCTACTGGCTCCGCCCAGGGATGAGAATGAGCCTTGCAAGCTGGGTGCTTGCCAAGCTCAGTGAGCCTGAATAATATTCGTGTGTCAAGTGCTCTTGCCACGATTAGTTACTTGGCGCTGTATTGGTGTCACTGGAGTGCGACTTATGCCAGCACCGGTGCTGGATGGTACCATGATTTGTTGACAAATCTCAGATGCGGAGGCCGGCTTGGCTGTTTCGAGGAGCTTTCGTGAATGCCCCAGCTTGATATACATTTTGCGCACCAAAGGCAAACTCGAGTGTCGCAGATGAAACTTCGTTGGGCCGGGCCTGGGTGTTGCATGGGTGTCGGATGCCAATTATCAAATGACGTCGTTCCGTCGACGGCCTTTAAAGGCAGTCAAATCTGACGCCGGACTCCGCACGGTGCGGACAAATTTTATAGACAATAGCTTATTAAAAGCCACTTCGTTTGTGAGATAGGGTGCAAGCCGCAAAGCGTCCCTGTCACAGTGTCCCCCGTAGCCGAACAGCGGGAACTTGGACCGTAGGCTAAACATCGGGCTAGACACAAATGAGCCTTGAAACCGTCCACGTGCTTTTCCAGTCTCTGCCAGTCTCAGTAGGTTCTTGCAATATGGCTTCCTTCAGCCCGCACCTCAGGCGATACCCTTCAAGGGAACAAAGGATCGCACTGCGCTGGCCCCGCCGCTACGCTGGCGCGGTCTTCGCGGCATTGCTACGCCGTGTGCGCGTTTTACAGTACAAAGCAGTATTATCTGGTGTGCTTACATGCTGGTGCCGCACCGGCGGTGCGCGCACGTGACCGAGTGTGTACATAGCGGAACTTCGAATTTTCAGACAAACCTTTACACCCCCACGCGGGCCAGACACACTGTCTCGCGGCCCAAACTCCCCGTTTCGGCAGCAAAATACCCCTGGCTCTTCGTGCCCCTTTAGCAGGTAATCAATAACATCGAGCGCACACAAACGTTGTCCAGGGCGCTCCTCCCGGACACGGATCGGACACTGACAGCAGTGTGGCGCGCTGACAAGCTGCCAGGTCAGCCGACAGCCGCGCTACCTGGCACTCCACGTCATTTCGCCTGGCCCAGGGTTGGACCCTCGGGAGGCCAACGGTCAGATCTGAAGTCTAGATTTCTATTGCAGTTTTTGCTTTCTGCCTGCTATAGCAACCCGGAGGACAACTGCATGTGCACATGCTTACAAGCTGCTAGCCCATGAAGCGTGCATATCTGCTCAGGCGGAGTGTTACAGTACGTGTAAGAGGCCGCCTATTGACAACGTGTGCAGTAATTTTGACATTACTGACAGCAACATGCAGGGTGCCAAACCTACAGCAACACACGCAACGGGAACATCACCATAAACACCATCGAACTGTGTGCACAATCAAGTTGACCGCACAAATCAGCAGGGGACCCGCAGACTCAATAGGGCACTGTTTACAACAACGTTGAGGTGACAACAAACCGTTGCATGATGCAGCAGAAGACCATGGCCATGCATACATGCAGTGGTGCATGCTGCCATAATGAACAACATGCCTGTTGTTTATTGTGGTCCTAATACCTACACAAAGGTCCCCAATGTGTTCAACTTCTCCACAAACCTTGCAGAGACATTGCAGCAAATGGCCCATGGTGGCCAACCGTTCCAAATGGTCTGACATACACGAACTTGGTCAGTCACACAGACATGCCACAACCCAGCTTGCTAGCAAGCTGACTCAGTGGCATGTCCCAATCCTCATAGGGTCGGGACGTTAACAGTTATGGCTCACACCTCTGCCGGGAATGTGCATCCAAATCGCTGCACAGTTGGCACCCAGCACAGCCCATTCCAAGCACAATCATCAAGCAAGATTCTTCCTGAAGAGTAACACAATGCGACCAAAAGCGCGCTTGTTGTGTACAATGCGCCGAAAAAGCAAATTCCAATGCGGCCATCATGGCTCACAAGAGTATACCCTAGCCACCCTTCAGGCCAGCCTTCACCCTCGCAGGGCTGCTGGCACAGATCAAAACAGCAGGGCTCAACATACTAAACCCAGCTTATCTCCGCCACCACGGACGGTATCACCTGTCCCACCAGACACTAGAACGATAAATGCTGACATCAGCCAGGGTTTAGGCCCCAAAACAGCAGTTTCCTGCAAGGCCACCATGGCATGAAAGGGTATACCCTACCACCCTTCCAGGACAACCCTCTCAAGGCTGCTGGCACAGACCAAAACAGCAGGTCTCGACATACTGAAACCAGCGTACCTCCGCCACCATGATCAAAATAGGGACCAAACTTGATCATCGGTCTCACCAAACACTAGAACGATGAATGCTGACATCAGCCAGGGTTTAGGCCCCGGGTTGCACTGCAGCTTGGCGCTCAACCGCGCTGCAGCTTGGCCCTCATTCGTGCAAGGATACCTTCTGTCTCGTCTAACAGCATCTCGGGTGCTTTGGTGCCTCTAACTTCTGCTAGGAGTGTCTCAAGGTCTTGCTGACGCTTCAAAAGGTCATAAGCTTGAGACCTGCAGCCGCACAGATACAGACGGCTGTTAGTCGCAGGCAGCGTCATGGCGTTTTTGTGCCTCTAAATCCTGCTAGGAGAGTCTCAAGGTCCTGCTGACGTTTTCAAAACTTATCTGTTTCAAGACCTGCAGCCCCACACACATGGAAAGCTACTTACACGACCACCGTAATAGGAGTTCTATGATACGCACGGGCACCTTGCTGCAATAATGCCGGCAGGACCAGGATATGCACGTACTGGGAAAGCAAGAGCATACGCCCCACAGAAGTACTTGAATGCAACATGGTATGGTACAGGAATTTGCGAGTGTCCTGATGGCCACCCATACACTGCATGATCATCGGACCTGAGCTGGATGTTTTCCGCTTCCAGCCGTGCTATCTCTGCATCGTCCGAGTTGCCCATCCCTTGATTGCTCCTCATTTGCTGCTCAACCTGAAGGGCACCACCACGACAGCAGCAGAAGATCATTACAATGGATGCTTGAAGCATAGCAGCAAAGGCTACAGGGAGGTGAGGCTGGGTGCAGGGGTCCTGATCGAGTGCCAACCACAATGCAAGTGCGCAGTGCACATCTGTAGACCCTGAGCTTGTGCAAGCAAGCTACAGAAGCAGCTAAGCACAGTTTACAAAAGAGTGATGCCTGCTGGGTTGTGCAGCATGCAACAGGCAGTTTGCAGCATGTCAGTAGCCACATTGCTCATATGAGTACCCACAATGGCTTCAGTGGCGGAAGAGCTATTCCGCTGCTATCAGCTGCTGTTGAACCTGTACTCTCGCAGTCATCGACAATATTATGTCTGATCAAAATATTGGCAACATGCACTTGCGTAGGCACCCCATGCACCAGTCTGCTTATAGGTGCATAACACAAATGCCTCCAGGTCTTGCTGCCCTGATTCCACCACCAAAAGCACCCAAGGCCACCCATGGTGTCCTTACACCCAATGAGTGCGACCAGGTAGCAGCATTCGGCAGCTGAATATGCCACAACAGTTCAATCTGTGTCTATCAATGCTGCTGAACAAGCTGCAACAGCTGCTGCACAGCGGGCATAGGATGACATCTGATGATCAGTGTTGGCATGTGTTTTGGTGGTTCTTGATCTGGCCGTACCCAGTCCGTGCTACTTGTGTCTCAGCCATAGTGGCTGGGCTGCAATAGGTTACCATTGCAGGAGAGTGTGCCTCTTCTTGGGTGTGCATGGTATTGCAAAACCGTGCAATGAGAATGACGAGCAGCATAGCAAATTCCAACCAAATCATACCACAAAGTAACCAGCATGTTGCGCATGCGCGGACAAAGCACTGCCGCCTCTCAGCACAGCAGTGAAGATGCTTGCCGACCTTCTCGTAGGCCAGCTGTGCAGCTAGATGTGGCCTGAATGGTGGTGCTACAGTACCTATACCACCCAGGGGTACTCCATGGCCCCTGCTGCGCTCCCCTAGGCGTTGCGTAGGCTTCACTCACATCACAAAAAACAGAGCAGGCACCGCAACCAACATAAACCCATCACCGCAGCATACAGCACACGGATATGTGAGCCACTGCTGCATCAGAAGTGCAGCTCAAATGCTTACTGACCTGCTCATATGCTTTGAATGCCAGTTCTTCGGTCCTACTGCGTGGCCTCAGTGGCTGTGCCACGCTACCAATAGCGCCCAGAGGCACCCCATGGTCCCTGTTGGGCTCCACTAGAGGTTGCACTGGTCTGCCTGCAAGTTGGTCTGCTAGTGCTGCTACCTCTGAACGCAGTTTTGCGACATCTGCTGCCTGCAATGGGACAGCGCAGAGAGAACAGTAAGTGTCGGTACTTGCTACCAACCAGCTGCAGCCATTTTACAACCAGCAACAGTTCTTGAGTGCTTCTGCTTGCAAGTAGAATGCAGCGGTAGCTGAAGTTAGACACAACTGCTAGCCAGGAACCGCATGGCATGTCTGTGGTACGCAGCTCGTATCAGTCTCTGCAAATGCTCGTGGACTGCAGCTACCATGGATGTGCAAATGTACCCTGGGCATAGGCCGTCCGGCTTCGAACATGCTTGCTAGCTCTGCTTCTTTCCGTGCCAGCATTGATTCCAGCTCTGCTCTGGAAGCTCCAGGTGCTGACGGTGCTGCTCTTGCTGCATAGCGGTTTCTGCGTGGTGTCTGCAGCACACGGTTGCATACACGGGGTCTAGGGCCTGCATGATGGGAAAACAGGCAAGCAGGGTGGTTTGATGAGGTTGGGGAATCTAGGCCGCGCTTGCAGCAGTACCGAAGGGCTGTTCTCGTATATGCAAGCGCATGGGCGACTGTTAGTCGCGTGTACACAGGACTACCGCTCCTATAAACACTAAGAATGCCTAAAAGCCTTCGGATGCCAAGCATGCCTCGCTAACACAACACACGACCACGCCGAGTCAATAGTGCTTTCTCTGCCGCTGATCGCAATCAAAAGCCTCTCAGCAACATGTTAGTATATTAAGGCTAGCTTACGTTGTCCTATACACCTTCTAGCAGAGCTGCTTGAAATCCTCTGCACGTTCATGGCGTGGTGCACACTGCTTTCTTGATGGCTGATTGTACGGTTTCCACGTCGTCAAGAAACTTTTGTTTTTCCAAACAACAACCGCTGTTCCTGCCGGCAGAGCCACAATGCAAAGCTTCCATACCCAAGCATTGTCAGACCGTTCTGGTGACTAGACCGGTGTCACGTTGCGCACCGCCGGTGTGACAAGGGCAGATAGGCACATTACTAGCTAAGTAGCAGCTGACCATCTCCTGCTTTGGTCAAATGCAGGACTGCAGCCACTTTGGAACAGCACAGGTGCTCTATGAAGTGGTGCTCTATGTTGCATGAGCTAAACTTTGCAGGTGCTCTAGCCAGTGCTAGTGGAAAAAGAAACACGGCTCATTGGCAAGCAGTAGGCTGACATTAATTTACTTTCAAAGCTGCCCGGCAGCACCTGCTGTAGCTCCTTGGCTCACCTCGCAAGTGAGATACATGGCTCATGCAGCATTGACAACAGCACCACTGTGGTGCCCAAATCAAGCTGCCCAATGAAAGCTGGCAATGAAAGCGCCCCAGCGCTTGTTGTGAAAAAGTCTCCAGTTCCAGAAAGGTGAGTTCAGCCGCAAAATTTAGGAGTCACAACCGTTGCTAGACAGAAACTCCCAATGCATACAACAGCTAAGGCAGGCCCGTTGCGGGCCTAAGCATCAGTGAGTCACAGCCACCATTCAGATGTCAGATGGATGATACTTCATCACTCTACCCCCAGCAACGCTGCTAAGTTCTCCATATCACCATCCTCACTCTTGTCCTGTCTAGCCGTCAAACTCTGCTCTGCAGCATCTAAGTCCTGTGCTATATCCAATACATACGTTAGCTGACCTATGGCTGCCTTCCGCCGCTGCAGCGCTGCGTCTGCTGCTGCTACCTGCTGCATGTGCTGCTTTGCTTCTGGGCTCTCTAACAGCTGTGGATTGGCATTGCGTGCTTTTTGGATCTCAGTCTGCACCAAAAGGAGAAACAGCAACTACCGAATCAGCATGCGAGGGCTCTGACCTTTACTGTGAACATGTTGAACACAAGCACTTTCAAATGTCAGCACTCCCACAGCACAGCAAGGTCAACTGGAGCACTTGTTGCCATGATGAAAGCCTCTTGCCTACACAACCATACAGTACTGCAAGTACTATTTAACAAACGCGCACAGGACACGCAGAAACCAGTCCACAACACACCTGCGCATCCAGCACGGCTGAAGATATTTGTTGCATTTCATCTTTGGCTTGTTGCAGCAGCTCCATGCCTTCTTGCAGGAACAGCACCTGAGGTACGAATTCAACGGCTAAGGCATCCGCTGCTAACGCCTTGTCAGCAGCTAGTGCTGCAGCTGCAGCAAAGATGTCAATGTTGGCAGCAGCACCTGCAGCAATGGCACAACAGCAGACAGTGCTTACACAGAGCAACAGGCACCCAAAACACTCTTCACAGCTCATGCTCTTCAAAGATCCTGCTGCTGATGCGTTGAGGGCAGCTGGCGCAGAGCGCCAGATAGACAATTCTCCAAGACTGTCCAAGCACTGATCCAGCAACTGCAGTGCTCGCGAATACATGCAACTACAACATCACAGCTGAACAAGCAACACAGTAGGGCCCACACGCTAGAGCTACAAGAACTGAAGTAACATGCCGGTCAACAGAGAATCCACAACGCACGCACCGCCTGTAAAAGCACTTCTGAGCCGTTGCACCACTTGCTCAGCCCGCTCCCCGGCACCAGGCAAATAAGGATCATCGCCCAAGATATCGAGGCATTCATCCAGCAACCGCAGTGCTGGGCTTGCTGCTGCGCGCTCATGCTCGACTCTAAGGACGTCATAGAGGTCTTGCAAACCTTGAACCTCATCTTGATCCTGCAAGAACCGCACGCCCAATCATGTGAGTAACGTATGTTGAACCAACAAATTGGTATATCGCAGTTGATGTGCAGATCATGCACGCTTATTCCAGGCCTGAAAAGGCTGTAGGTGCCATTTGCAGAGATGGAACTCAAAGGCACTGCCAAACAAGACAGACAGCGTTCAAGTACAGTGTCATGTGACAGCTCCGACAGATGTACAGGCGCACATAGAGAGCTATCAGACAGGGCTTCAAGGCCAATGTGACAGGGCTACCAGGACTACCTTGACAAAACAGCAGGAAGACTTATTGTTTTAAGCAAGGTTGACAAAGGTAGCTTGTCTTGTAGCTACGCAAACATTACATGCTGAACGCCTTTGTGAGTGCTTGTTCTGCTGCAGTCCTCTTAGCAATTGCTTGCAAGCACGTGTTGCGTCATGTATATCGCATAGAGACAACATGCACTCGTACACCTTCGCAAGCCACTTTGCTGCGTCAATCTGTTTAGCAAGCATGTGTGACAACACTTTGCCCACCCCAACCTCAGCGCATGACAACACTGCAGCTATCTACCTTTGCAAGTGTTTTTGCTGCTTCAATCCTCTTAGAAAGCATATGTAGCAATGCCTCATCGATTTCAACCCGAAATGATGACAGCTTCTGCTCAAAAGCCTCCTGCGCTGACTCTCCTTGCTGTAGGGCTGTAATGAATTCTACTAGCACAGCTGCTTTGCGCTTGTACTCGGCTCGCGTCTGCAGAGAGTCAGCACATCAACACAACCTAAGCTGTCACACGCAGGCAAAGTCCAAAGCGACCAGGTAATGAAGGCACCGATCAATACTCCAGCTGCTGTGCTGACCCCTATGTTAAACTGCTGTGCTGGGAGTTCAGTTGCTGTACAACCCTGCTCTGAACATATTCATAGGTTGTGGAGGTAAGGAAACTGGCGAATGGTCTGCAACACTCAAGGTACCAAATGGTAGCCACGCCAGTGGCTTCCGGCAGCTGCCGCTCGCTGCAGTCCTTTGCTGGCTACAACATGACCTGGCATACAGCATCATGACCTGGCATGTGAGCGTCGTCATGGCCTGGTATACACCAGGTCAGTCATGACCTGGCGTATAGCACCCTGGGTCAGCTTGCAGTGACAATAACCTGGCATGTACTGAGGTGACCTGGCACACCACATCAAGACTTGGCATGTCCCACCATGCTCTGGCATACCACATGATGACCTGGCTTTCAACTCACCAGCACCACTCCATCGGGCAACCCAGACTCTGTCTCTTCATCTCCCGGCATCTCTTGCCATGCATCTGCTTGGTACATATTGCTGATGCCGGAGCTACTGCTGCTTGGCTCAGCCGCTTGCTGCTGCTGCTGCTGCTGCTGTTCCTGCTGGGAATCCGCTACTGCTGTGTTGGTGAGAAGCTCTCGAGTGTCTTCCTAAAACAAGGAGTGCAGGTGTACCATGCGGCAGGTGAGCATGATGGAATATTGATAAACATCTGCTGGAAGCAATACAGCTGTTTTGAAGGGTGTACTCAAACGTTGTTTGCAGTGCACACTTGTGTTGTTGTTATAGCAGCTGAATGAAAGCCCAGTTGCATCCTCCATCCGCAGGGCACTTGTTACGCAACAAGAGTCTGGCACAGTGGTTTCCCTCCAGAAATGGGCTGACATGAGTATCTTCAAGCAGCAAAGCGTACATATGCAAGTGCAAGCACAGTCGTAGGCAGTAGCAGATACTTGCCAGCAGGAAGTCAGGGTCCAGCTCCCTCAAGATTGCATCTATCTGCTTTTGCAGCTCTGGATCATTCGGATTCACATCTTCGGCTGTCAAAGGTTCTGACATGTTCGTAGCACACATTCTGAATGTCCTTGTGGGCGCCAGCGCTTGCTGTGAGGTTGTACTAGCAAGTTGTGGGCGATGCTGCAGTACTGCTGTTCCGGAACCACGCCGAGAGTGAGCAGCCACATGAGGGCTCCAAACAATTTCGTGACATATCAGGCAAGCCATTGGTGGCTTTAAAGCTAGTGTAGCTGGGCCGGGAGTCAGCAAAGCGGGTAGACACAGTGACACCGCTCGCGCAGTCCAAGCTGACGGGTGCAGCAGTGCTCAAAAGACGGTTATAGTTGCTACCGAACCATCTATTGAGACCTTAGTGTTAACCATGTGTATGCCGACAAGTCCGTTGAGCAACCCTGTGCCCTTGGGTGATACGCAGAGCCACCTAAACCTGTTTTGCATGGCTGCGATGGTACTTGCACGCCTGGGTATCAAACAATACAGCATGCAGACCGTAAACTAAACTGCACAATCACTTTCAATGCTCCGACCACCGGAACTCCCCATGGCACGCACTGCCGATCTGGTATTTCGCTTGGCCTTTCTATGTATGCTTCTTTCACAATGTCTGGGACAGGGTCTGGATAGTAATAATCTTCGGGCGTCGCTGGGAGCAGCAAATGTTTATACCAAGTCGATTTCCACGTATCAGGGCGCTGCACGTTTCGTGAAGCAATACGCGAAATCGGGTGTATGCAGCAACAATAGAGGGTCATTATGCGCCTCTCAAGGCGCGACCAAGGAGCTGAGGGTAAGCGGTAGGAGCGCCCGTGTTGACCCGGAACTCACTCTGAACAAGTCAGGCTACACGCATGATTCGGAGTCCATATATTTCACGGAGTCCATATATCTCACGATCGTGTCTTGCCGGCCACTGTTCCGCGACAATCAGTGGGGTTTGTGGCAGCTTCTTGGCAAGTTCCTTCTGCTCTAGATCAACCTTTGCACCGCCATCTACAGCAGGCCGAGAGCATCTGCGGGCTGGAAGGCAGCCCTTTAGAAGGTCTTCACCAGGGGTGTTGCAATGTAGCACACAAGCGGCGCTGCGCACGTAGACCCATGACAGTTATTATATGTAGTGCCCTGCTTGGCACAGATTGGTGCACACAGGCTTGCAAATGTTCCCTTGCTGTGTCTCAGGCCCAACTGATGATAGCTACCTCGCCTCCTGCGTATGATGCACGGAATCGAGCCCATAATGGGGGCTTTTCAGCAGTAGGACCAGTCAAAGACCAGGCAGACTGCAACACATGCGTCAGGCAAGTTGTGTGGCGACTGCACAAGAAAGGGTTGGGACTGCCGTCATCTGCAGCGTGCCTCCCAACACGATCAGAAGCTCATATAGTCTCAAGGACAACGGCAGCAGAAGCATTTCAGGGGTGGTGTCTTTTGCAGGGCTGTTCCAGCTTTTTTGGCCTGCTCTTGAAGCACGGCGTTCCTGCTGATTCTTTAATTGTTGCTGACCCAGCGGTACAGTACGGGCTTAAGAGCAGCTGCGGCAGATAACGCGAACACTGGCACGAGCAGCAGGCGGCACCTGCTCGATAACACTGCTGTCCATGCATTTGCTGCTGTGCAGTTTCGTGGTCCTTGCAGCCGCCCAATCTGCCATGGCATGCGCTCTGGAACGTGATGCAACGAGCAAACTCAGCGAAAAAGACTTCTTTTTCTGCAAAAGTCCGCCACAAGGAGAAGAGAGAACGTGTGATAGTGCTTGGAATATGTTTGACGGGATCCAGGTCAGTGGTAGGGGACGATTGCTTCGCGTGGCACTGGTATAATGTTGCTATCCTGAGCCACCTCACACACCTGCCTTGTGGTCAGCATCCTATCTAGCATGCTACGATATGCACATCCAACATTGAACCTGCATGCTGTCGCTCAAGGCAACAAGTCCTACTAGCTGCTTGGAACATGATACAGTACGTCACACTTGATGGACAAGCAAAGGCCTTACGTCAATGCACCGGCAAGATTTTTATATGTAATCGTGCATCGTATTGTGTTGTAACATTCGCAGGCGTGGATTTCCCTCACCAATGCCAAGAAGTATCCGGTCACTGAAGCTTGCATGGGATATTACCCGGAGCAACCGTGTGTCCCCACATGTACCAACACAGATTCTGACCTCTCAAAAGGCAGCTTCAACTATCAACGTTTAAGCGATTTCTGGATGATTCAAGATTGGATCCGCACGCATGGAGCTGTGGTTACAAGGTTGAATGTCTACAGTGACTTTAAGAAGTTTTTTCAGAATAACCCCAACGGAGTATACAAAGGGCCAGGTATGTAGCAACACAGCCTCGTTCTTCAAGAGAGGGGATGAGTGGAACACAAACGACCCTGTCTACAACAGCTCTGAGTGTTGTTGACAGTTGGGATCAGTGGTTCATAGCCATTTTAAGTAAGGATGTATCTTGCGATATGATAGCACCGTGGCAGGGTACAGGGCACATTGCCGCCGTACACCAAGCTGAGCAAAGCACAAACCAAATTGCTGGGCCCTTGTGTGTTGCTGCCCTGTAGGCCCTGGTGCGAAGTTTGAACAAAACCATGCCGTGCTGTTGGTCGGGTATGATATGACAGCTGACCCACCATACTGGATAATCAAGAACAGCTGGGGAGCAGTATGGGCTTATGGTGGATATTGTAAGGTGTGTGTGGGCTGATGATGTACTAGGTCCAGTTGCTGGTTGTTCAGTTTTCACACTGCTTGTTTGCGCTTGTTTCCCAGCGGACATGGGTACACACAGCCTCCTGGGATTGTGCAATACAGCAGCGGGAGCAGCAACACTGAAGCTCTGCCATGCACTGACTTGGAAGTTCTGAGGAACTATCCAGCTAGGGCATATGATTAGTCGTTCACATGGGTTGTGCAAGTGACATGCATTATACGTACTTCAGTGTTTGCCTTGGCTCACCCTCCCAGGCTTGCAAGCTCAACAAGTCTGACTCAGGCCAGCTCTGGAGGCAGCCCGATACATCACTGCCCACATCATGGCGCTGCTGGTCGTGTGACGTGTGCAGGTGGCATTCAACGCCGGGGAGGTGGGCGTTGGTACTGACGGCGACACCTACGGACTCAAGTTCAATCTGTACAATGACGATGGCGCGAGCTCGGCGTGGGATCGGGTAAAACCATCGACTAGGCGGCCTGGGTGTTATGAATACAAGGCGACGTCGTCCGACTACGTGTGGAAGGTTGCTAATACGGTTGGTAGCGTGTTTGGACTATCAGCACAAAAGTTGCTCCTGGATAACAAGGGTGTCATCAAGAGCCCAGATATGTGGCTGGGCGGCGTGACCCTGATGCTGTGCGGTGCCGGACGCGCGCCGTAGATACAGGCGCCCCCTAGCATAATCGCCGGCGAAGCAACAACGGCGGCCGCAATAAAAGTGGCAGGCGATTCCACAAGACAATGCAGGCAAGATTTACTGGCTGCTGCTTTGTATTTTCAGTGGCGGGTACACGTGCGATGGCAAACGAGGTGCTGTGACGACTGGTGCACAGCGCAACGATGAGCGCAACCTTGGCCAAGTTTGTCAAGTTTTGTGTTCAGCCGCTTCTGCAGCTACTCCGTCATCGCAGCGTGCAATGTGTTACTGTAAGGGAGGTCCACTGGGCAAGTCGAACTCTGGCTGGACTAGTGGGAGACTAGTCGCAGTACTGCGAGGCAGTGGCGGGCAGCCTTGTACCAGAAAGCTATGCTATGATGAGAACTCTACCAATCGAAGGACAGTGCAACCATCATGCAACAGTGCAATGGGTATTGACTTATTACAAGTGACTCTGGTCAACTGAATCGAAGCAGTCTGGTGCGTGATCAGGATACTCCCGCTACACCTTTGCTGTTGCTCGATGAGTGCACTTCAGTGTCTCAGACAGAGCCTGACAAGATGTAGCTTGGGAAGAAGTCCAACTCAACGCAGGGAGAATTTTAGGCGTCCAATATTTCATGGATCTCAGATTAGTGAGCAACACATGCTGCATCTCATGGGAATGGCTCTTGTCACACTAGCACTGCTATGGCAGTTAGTGCTTGCAAACTATTTCAAGCTTGAATTTCAGAGCTTGACCCATGCTGCATATTGGTGGATATATGCCATACATGAATGTGATTGGCAGCTGCTGATCTGTTGTAGTATGCTTGAATAGATGTCATTCATGCTCCTCTCAAATGTGGCTTTGTGTATTGTGCTGCGACCCTGCACCGGAGTTCGATCTTGTGCATTTGATTCTGACATTGAGAACGAGTTCTATGAGTTGCTAGAAGCCAATCTTGCTGCTTTTGTGGAAGCTGGCTATTGTCTTTTTGGTTTATTTGCCCCCATGAGCCATTAGCTGGCTCCTTACAGGTGTGCGGTTTAAAAGTACACAGCGGTTCTGGACACAGCGTTGTTTGTGGTGGTTAGGTGCCAGTTGTGTCGTCGTGTCTGTGGTCTGCACATACTATAACCATCTGGACACTGCACCCCTCTTTGTGCAAAGCACAGTCGTACGACAAGTATCCAACCACTCTGTTTACTCGGTTCTTCAATATCCTTAGCTGGCATGCTTCCCAGAGCACTATCAAACACTAGCTGGTCGCCATGTTATGTTGACCAAGCATCATGGCATCATGTCCCTTGTGTTCTGTATCTTGTTTGTCTAATGTGGTCAATGTGCCAGTGCCGCCTGTGCATCTGGAGATGTGACCACTGTGTATGCTGCTGCACAGCACCTTGTGAAAATTTGCTGCATAGATTGCACCATTCTTGTGACATTAGTGTATATACGGCAGATCGTGTATAGACACTAGAGCGGTGCATGGTGTATACACACTAGGTTGGTGCATGTGTATAGACATGAGATCGACACATGGTGTATGGATGGTACATTGGTGCATGCTATATGAGCTTCGTCTGCCATGTGCAAGTGCCACTGGTAGGGGGTGCTCGACTGTGATTGAATCGAGTTGTGGCATCTTTGTCAGAGTGGCGCCTGTCATTGAATCAAGTTGTGCCAGAATGGGGCCGGCGAGTGGTTAACAAGCGTTAAAGATAGGCTGGGGCAGGTATTGCTCTCTGGTTCTGCTGAATGAGGCGTAGAACGCGCCAGGATCAATGTACCAATGCAACCTCATTGCCGTGATTACATTATTATGCGCTCGTGCCTGCGCCGTGCCATCCTTGGTGCCGTCACCGCGATGGTGCGATTACGTGCTGGCACTGGCGCCGTGCGCGGTAAGGCGGGCCGCACGTCACGTCGCCACCGTCACCGCGGGACGTTACAGCATCATATTGGTGACGAATCATCCCGAGTGATGATGGATGATGGCCACTGAACGTTCACCCAAAAACAGAGACGCGGTAATTTGGTGCGTGCTAAGGACAAAGTACTTTGGTGCTTGCTATGTTGTTCACTACACTGCAGTGTTTACAGGGAGGTTGATGCTGACCAGCCAGGCAGCTCAACGGGTACAGCCCTGACCTTGGTCACCGTCTGCTCCTCAGCCAGCAGCACAGCCAGTGCATCCTGCTGGTTCTTTGTTGTTGCAGGGTTTTGTCCAGTGCGCTTCCTTCAAGTGCAACAGCTGCAGCGGACTGCTGGTGTCAGGCTTTCAGCAGACAACCCGTGCAGGTGGCTTTACAGCTTTTCATGGTAGATGTTCTGTCAAAACACCGGGTTACACATAGCTATGGCGGTTTTCAGTTACATTTGCCGATTTGCATGTGCCTGAAAGCTGGAGACCTAAACGCTTACAAACGATTCAAAACACCTTTCTTAACGTATCCGAATACCTCACAAGCTGCCGAGGCCGTGCACGGCACATGCTAGTGCCGAACGGGTGTCTAACGAAGCAGATTCAATCGTTTAGTGCTAAAGCGTTTGTAATAGGATCATATGCTTATGAATAAGTCACACGAAGGCTTGCATGTTGTGAAAGAGATGCTAGTAGGGATTCCGGACTACATCGAAGGCAGCAAGAAGGTGCATCAGTGCCAGCGTGCTCAGCCCGGCGTCTGCTATCGTACGATTGCTATTACAACATGTTGAGATAATTTTGCGAGATTTTGCTACTTTGAGCTTTCTGACATAATTGACGGCGAGCTAAACTTCACATAGCAGCAGCAGTGCTGGATGTACCAAGCTAAGCAAAGGTATCTAGTGAAGCAAAGGTATCTAGTATCACAGCCGCACAGACTGTGCATACATAGCTAAGTGACGGCAAGCGCCATCAACAGGTTGACACTTCTTCTGACGGCTGCAGACCAGGCATGCCTGCATCATACCAATTGGTAATCGCTCCAAGAACACCACATGTAGATCACATAAGGCACTAGACCTGCAAGCAATAGAAAACCTGTGCAGGCCTGCCACTAAGGACTTGGACATGTACACGGGGTTATTGCTATGGTTGTTGGCTAGCTTGTATGGACGACATGTGATCACATATCAGCCGCTAGCATTGCTAGCAACAGCAGACCTTGCATGTCTACAAGTGCTAACGCGGTTAAGGCAAGATATGCACCAGAACATATGGAAACCCTTCTAGCGCCCGATGCTAATCCACCCAAGGCTGCGTGGCCAGTAACAGTGAGTGACAGCCGGCAGACGCAAACATCATATGTCTTGACATGGTTCATGCACAGGTCAACATGTTACTACGGACTAAGCGCAAAGATCTGCAATGCGAATGCATTGGCACACACTGTTCAATTGCGCAAAGCCTGTTGTGGCTTGCTTGATCACAGCCGAGTCTTATCAATCAGATCAGATCAGCTTTTGCACACTTGTATGCTTTGCGCACCAATGCAAAAGAAATACCAAGGTAAGGTCTGGCAGATCCAAAGCCGGCGTTAACAGGGCACCAGGGCACAACATGCATGCCTGCAGAGCTGTTGTAACAAAGTTATATGCAGGATGGAGACCCATAGCACATGGCACGTCGTGCAGATTAGTATACTGAAGCTTTGACACAGAAATTTGCATACTAAGGAATGCTATGCGGCGCGAGTCAATCAGCAGCACAGCCAGAGACAGATGGGATTGCAGTGTGAGTCCCGCCTAGCAGCCGCAAGGCTTGTTGCACAGCACTAGTCCCAAACTGTACTATCCAATATTACGACATTGCCACACAGGCTGGGTAAGCTGCCACATCAGTCCCAACTTTCCTAGTATGTGAGTGGTGTTGCCAATCTTATCCTATATCTGTACAAGCGCATAAAACTTGGGTCAAACCTGAACACAACATTCTTAACAGCCCCCAACCTGCAAAAACAGCACAGCCCCCAACCTGCAAATTGTACTATCCATTACTGTGAGATACTAGCAGACTCGCACCCACTGTGTGCGCCGTGCTTTGTATGCTATGCTATGCTATGCTACGCTATGCTATGCACGGATTTCTGGCTAATCTCTGCCGGATCAAAGTCGAGTAACACCCACAGCGACTGCTATTTGAATCAGGTCCAAAGAATCTCACACTACGGTTGATTGTGATGCCAATGGCAAGGGTTGACGGCCCAGATGGAGGCCCAGATGATGTTCCTGAGGCAGGGAGCTTGATATCAGTACATCAATATACGGTATGGAAGTTGATACAAGTTGCAAGCAATATAACACCCCCTTGGCTGGCAATGCACAATTTCAGGTACACAAAGCCCTAATTGAAACCAAACTGAAACAGAGTAACCCAAGTGAGTATGACGACCGAGTTGGCCGCCTCTTAGCGAACCAAAATGATTGCCAAAACCACAGAAACTTCCAAGGCTTCACAACATGTAAGAAAGCGTTCATGGATACAACAGCAAGTCTTATTAATCTTATTAAGCCAGAATAACTCCCTATCCCTGTTTGCTAGGCTCTCACATATCAGTACTAAATCTGTCATATGTATCACATCGACGTTAGCGTGCATGTGATCAACAAAACCTTTCTTTGTCATGAGGTAGGCAACACAATAGCACAAAGCATGCATATCATGTAGCACATGGATATCCCACACTGTTCAAGCAAAGGTACAACACAACTAATGAAGCACGCTATAGAATAGCTACAAAGGACTTGATGCTGAAGTTTGCATAAGTAATATGCCTCAAGCATTGCCGAGAAACCTTGCCGTACCGGAATTTTGGCTGAGATATGACATACCACACATACACTAACATAGAGTACTTGAGTAGGCTTGCAATGCCGTAACACACAGATACAAGCATTGTAGTAAGAAGCACACAGTTTACCCAGAACCCCTTAAGCACAATAGGCCAGATCACGCACATACTATGTCCGAGTTGGCAGTACAACAGCCAGGGCGAATGCAATAATGGTGACTATATTTGGTAAGCTGGCCCAGCCGCAAGTTGGTTGCAAACAATCTCTCAAGGACCACACATAATGGGGCAATACCCTACATGCATAGCATGTTGAAAAGCACAGGTTAAGCTATACAACAGACCGATCCCAGAACCGCGACAAAAGCTAGCTCAAATGGTGCCTACATCATTTGCTTAATTGCGCAACTTCAGTTCAGATGTTTGTCGCTGTTTTGCTCAAGAGGACCAACTGCAGCTGCAGACCAACAGCTGTGCATGAGCCAGCTGTTCCACGTTACTCCTTTTTCAACCCTCACACGCCAAGCAGACAGCGCCAGACAGAACATCATCACCAGAGGCCAAAAAAAACATCTCATGTCATGCATGTATGTGTGCATGTACAACATATGCTCCACACAAAAGTTGCAGAAACAAACTGTAAGAGTAATTAGCACGTCCCTCTTTGATTGGGACACCAGACAGCCGTATACATTCAATCAAACTGGCCCAGAGGTCTAGCTCCCTGCACCCTCGACTGCCCTGCTCTGTGCACTTGTTGATCCTATATACATGTGCCATCTGAGGGCGCTAAGGTCTCACATGCAAGCTAGCTGCACTAAATGCGCTGCACTAAATGCAACCCATCTTTGATCTCCAAATCATTCAGTTAAGGCTAGTACATCCCCCCCCCCCGGGCACGAATGCAAAGCAACTCAACCCGGTCCCAAGCCTGTGTTTTGACAGTCTAGAGGAAACGGATTTGCATCGGACTCTACCGACATGAAACTAGATGAAAAGCGAGGATACAGAAAGCAAGAAACGTTCAAAAGCTGCCAACAACAATAAAACGTTGCTAGGATAAAAAATGTGCCGTGATGTGCAAACCCTCCATCATGTTCATTACTCATTGTTCATTATCCCAGTTGTTCACGGAGGCAACATTCATTGGGTGGAAAAAGCACAAAAACCGGCTGGTCAAATTGCGGTACACTAAAGCAGCGACAACAAGCTGAACAGAACACAATCTAATGTTGAACTTGCAACTGTCATCAAAGTAACGACTCAAGAAAACCGGCAAATGTTGTAAAACGTAAGCAGCAAGTGGGCCAAAAAACGTTTATAGGCTGATGACAGGCTGGCCTCACCAACTAGTCAAGGAAGCAGCAATGCAATGCAAAGCAAAATGCAACTGATAAATGTATGCATGTTGTATGCTGGAACCACGCAAACTATGGTCACCACCCAAGGGAAAAATGCAGCAATGTGAGAGGCACTGGCAGGGCTGACAATGGAGCAAATGCGGCAAATCAAAATGGTTACAGTACCAACAGACATAAGTGTAAGGCGCGACACTGGAGTCAACTGTTTCCCTTGATGTAAGCTAGCAATGCAAACAATGCCGATTATGCCACAACGCACCCCAAAAATGTGCAGCATAAACTGCAAACTATAACAAAGAAGAAACAACACCATCCTGAAAAGTCTTAGAAAAGTACAATTGGACGAGTCTAGTCCAATGCAGTGCAACAACACAAGCACAACCACCCTAGATGTCTTGCACAATGCAGCTCCTGCTTTGTGAGTTGTACATACACAGACTGTAAACAGCACAAGCGGGAGTGCATTTTCCTTTTTTGACAGTTTGCTACTATAGGCCTGAACCAGTATTGGCAAAGAGCCAACATGGCCAAAACTGTGAATCAGTACTCGCAAAGCAAACAGCTAGTCAATCTGTTGCCGCCTCGAGGCATGCATGATGAGTACCCTAAGCATGGGGTGGAAAAACGGGAAGAAGGTACAAAAGTATGTGTATACCTGTGCATGCGGGGGCTGCTGGCAATCCTAAAATTTCAGTACCGGCTTGGATAATTCTGCATGTTGAAACACGTACAAGATTGTTGGACGCAGTACTGGCCAAACAAAACTTGCGATACCAGCCTGTGAAACGCAGTTCTTCCAGACTGCCATTCATTCAGGCAAAAACAGTGCTAAGCAAAAGATACACCACAAACACCGTACAGGTCAGACTAAACCCTGCAGAGGACATTGCATGTTTATAATGCATAGATTGATGCAACGCACGGCAGAAAAAGATCACGCAAATCTTTGAGTGAAATTTTGCGTGAACGCCAACCACCACCCGACCACGAGTCTTCATATCGCATCCAACAATAACCAAAGTCCTAGAGCATTTCTTTTGAGCAACAGCTCCCAGATTTTCTTTGCCTCTTTCCCAGTACACATGCCCTTATTGGTCACATCAGCACAAGAACAACCAGTGCACCATGTACTTGTACCGAGTGCAAGAACAGTCCTCAACACGCCGCAGCTTGCAATGAAGGCACCACTAGATCACGATACATGCAAAGCAGGAAGATCACACACAAGAAGCCTCGGTCACAACTGGGTTTGGTCGTAAAATTCAGCAGACTACAAGTGCTATGCATATCGTTTCGTTTCCATAAACTGGGGCATTCGTTCCTTGAAGCAACCAGTGCAGGAGAAAGAACACAAACCAACTAAGCCAAGTAACCCTTGACCGGTCTTTTCCAACAGTTTACTCTACCCGTTCCTGGACGAAAGGATGCGGCATAACCTGGCTGCGCAGAGCACATTGGCAGCAACCACTTGCACCAGGTTGCGAGATAGTCCTGACTTTGTTGTTCAATGATGTAAACTGGCAAGCAACGATCGATACTGTAAGCAACAACAGATAATGCAGACAGACAGAATTCAAGATACGTTTTCCAAAAGTAGCAGTCACTAGGGGGTCCAACAAAGGGTGCATTGGCGGAGTGAGGCAAAATTGACAAAGCTAACAAAGGACACATGTAATGCACGTTTCCTGTATCGTAGACCAAGTACACCTGCCGTAGCTGACATGGGATGGCTTTTGCCAGAGCAAGCAACAGACAACACAGCAGCAAACCCAACAGGATTTGATTGTGCATACACCGGGATTTGAACTCCTGTTATTAGTAAGCCCAGTGCCGCGCAGGCTGCTGCTGCTGCTGCCACATCTGACTCACTGATCCAGCAGCACATGGTGCAACCTGCTGCTCCCCGCCACCCCACATCATCATCTGGTGCTGCTGCTGCTGCTGCATTAGCATGCCAGGAGCAGCAGCAGCAGTAGACAGGCCTCCGGACGTTGTCGACATTTGGGTCTGCAACATGTTAGTGGCTGTCATACAACCTGAGTTTGTAATTGAGTGGGCCACCTCCAATCCGGGGCTGAACATGCACTGCTGTGTGAGCTGTGTCAGCTGTGTGGAGATCTCAATCATTTGGGCTTGCATCATGGCCAGCCTCTGCATTGCCGCAAACTTCTCAACCGGGTTGACTGGGTTCACGCGGCAGTGCTGGCCACCTGCTGCTGCTGCAGGACCCCCCATACTGTATGCGTGACCAGCAGCAGGGGGATAGCTGCCAGGGGCCATCATCTGTCCCATGCCGCAGCCAGGACCTGCTGCTGCTGCTGCTGGCACCAGAGCAGCAGCAAATGGGGATGCATAGCTGTTACCAGCTGCAGGGCGCTGATAGGGCTGGTGACTGCTGTATGTCTGCTCCAATGGTGCGTTGAAACCAGACGCTGCTGCTCCTGTGAAGCTTGACGTATAGCCTGCTGGGCCCATAGCACCAGCATGCAGGCAGGATCCCATCTGCTGCTGCTGCTGCTGATTAGCAATGTGTGCTGGTGCTGGCTGATAAGCTGCTGTAGCTGCAAACTGAGGTCCGAGGTTTGGAGCCACCATGTGATCGCGCATGATCTGGCCTCCAATGTTTATGATCTGATCATTCTGTCCTGCGATCTCCATTGGCTGTGCTGAGCTGCTGCTGACACGCGTGATCAGCTGCTGTTCAAGCTGTGTTGTTACTTCGTCAGTTAGATCGTCACTTGGCAATCCAGATTCCCGATAGAACACATTCAGCAGTTCATTCACAAGCTCCATTTTGTGCTCGGATTGCGCTGTAGCTGTAGAGCCTGTGTCGATCATTGAGCACAGGCGGCTCGCGCAAGCATCTACAACTGCAGTGATACCTGAGGCTGCTGGATGCTCTGCAGCAGTAGGGGCAGCAACCCGACCAGCAGCAGTAGCACCGGCAGCCTCCTTGGCTGCTGCTGCTGCAGCTGGATCCTTGCTGTTCAGGGCAGTGCCAGCCTCAGCAGCATCAGCATTGAGTTGTTCTGCAGCTGCTGTTGTAGTCTGCTGCTCGATCAAGCCAACAGTAAAGTCTAGCAGCTGTTCTTCTGCTGCTACTGCTGTAGCGGCGAGTGCAGTGTCAAGCAGGCAGTCGCCGCTGTCACCAGATTCTGCCTTGCTTGATTGCCCCTCTTGCTCCATCGCTATTTCTTGTGCAAGTTCCATTAGCAGTTCGTTATCAAACTCATTATCTGCTGACAATGCGCTCTGCTTCATAGCCTCCCAGGCCCACTCCGCCGCTGTCTGCTGCTGCTGTTGCTCAAGCTCTTGGAGCTGCTGTGCTATGGCTGCATCATTGCCAGCCTCAGCAGCAGCAGCAGTAGCTGCCTCTGGTACTGCACCTGGGATGTCAGGCTGAGTTATATCTGCGTCTGCCATGGCTGCTGCTGCTTTTGCTGTGGTAGCAGCAGCAGCAGCAGGGATGGCAGCGTCAACTGCAGGAGCAGCAGCTTTAGCTGTTACTGTGGGCGCTGCTGCCTGTTCAGCCTGCCTTGCTGCCAGCGCAGTAAACACAGCATCTAGCGCAGCTGCATTGGCTGCAGCTACTGCTGCTGCAGCATCCGCTGCTGTTGTCAATGCATCAGCAGCAGCTGCATTGGTGTTGCTGCCAGCGCCAGCTGCTACACAAACCCCTTCTGCTGCTGCTGCTATTGCTGGCTGCTCGACTTCCAGATCATTAGAAGCTAAAGCCCTCTCAGGGTGAACTCCTGCTGAGTTCTCGGACCCCTCGCTGTCGCTGCTGTGTTGCTGCTGCTCAGGCTCATCCTCCTGCAGTGCCGCCGTGTATGAGAACACCTTCACACGTTTGGCTTGTGGGGGTTCATAATCAGGGTCCTGTGCACCTTTCTTACGGCGCAGGGGGCCACTGCCGCGGCGACCGCCCTCGCTGTGCTGCTGCAGGCCGAGACCCTTAGCAGCACGCTGGGTGCCAAGCGGGGTATATGCTGCTGCTGCTGTGGTGGCGGGTGTGGGGGCAATGAGTGTTAGGTGCAGCTGCTTCTGCTGCTGGTGGTGGTAGGGTATCTGGCCGGTCTGTTTTTGGCGGGTTACTTTGCGGCGAAGGAGTCTTGTGCGGCAGCTCCTGCAGGGTTGGGTGGTTGCAGAATTGTAACACAGCACTATGTGTGGGAACAGTAGAGCTTGTCATAGACATGAACGCATTTTGTTGGGCGCTAATTGATGAGGCAAACAACCTAACAGCTGTGTTGCAGTCGAGGGGCTGAGCTGTTTCATAAGTGAGTGCCAAACATAGCTGTGCTGTCACCGGCAAAACAGCAGTGCACTCCTAAAAAGCGGCGACATTTGGACCAACAAGGCTGTTGACAAGCGGTGTCCTGCAGTCAATCAGTTCAGCAGGGGTTGCTTGGCCGGGCAGTTACATATCACAGCTCCTGTCTCTAGCTTTTGTGCCAAGCTGGCCATGACAACTGATCACACTTCAAACTGGCAGACACATCTGGCTATGGCATGCTATATACCTTGGTTGATGTTCACCTTTTGTTGTCATCAAAGTTTGTGAGGGGTTCGAGCCTGCCGCATTGATGACAAAACCTATAAGGCTGTCGGCCAAAGATTGGATCATCTACCATGACCCTCTCAGCCTGTACGTACACAGCAGCAAAACATCTGGGTCAGGGGACGTTTCGTGTGCTTTATGAGATGTTGCAGTTGATAGGGTTGAATGTTGGGATGCATTTGTGCACAGGAGTAGTATTCAGCTAGCAGTAGATGATGGCGAAGGGCATGGACAGGGAAGTAGCAGCAGCAGCGCCCTCGGCAGCTACATCAGCCAGCAAGTTGCTGCAGTGCATGACAGTGCACAGACTTTCTGCTGCTGCTGCTATCCACTCAGAACTAATTGTCACTGATGCAAGTGTATATTGAGCGACATTGCTGGTCTCAGAAGTTCCACATCTGGGACACTGCCGTTTGCAGCGGAGCGGCGCTACTGCTACGGCCTGGCCCATCACAAGTGCCTTTCTTGTGCATGTTGTGTTGGTGGTGTGAAGTTTCATGGGGCCTTCGCAAGTGCACACTTACCGTCATGTGTTTGTGACATATCCGTTTGTTTATGTAGTACTTCTTTCCTTCACCGTCTTCTAGCACATTCGCATTGCAGCCCTTGACCTACAGCAGTCCGAAAGAAAGCATGGACCAGTAAGCACGCTGCACGGCCTTTCATGCCATAATACCTTATTTGGTCAAGCCGCTTCGAGGCCGATGCAAATTTGGCCTGCTGCACAGACTACTGAACCTGCAGCATGCCATGCAGGCAGTAGGTGGTCCCCGATGCTCTTGACGCTGTCAGCGAACATAGTCACCTGACACATCACTGGCTTGCCACTGTTGTAGGCACATGTGAGCAGGTAGCTCGGTCTCTTGTTGCCCGACCGCACAAAGCTTTCACCTGTAAGGGCACGCAAATAAGATCGCAGAACTCGACACGGAAGGCACTACACCGAGCACGCGATACAGACAAGTCAGCGGGAAGCCGTAGAAAGCTTGACGAGATGCAACTTATTTGTTCGTAGTGTGGTTTGAGAGTGAAGAAAGCAGGCTGCTTGCACAAGCTGGCATCACCAGGCCGTAGCTAAGCAGGAGATACAGGCCGAGATTCGGTTGGTCATACGTGTATGTATCTCAAAGAGAGTGCGCACCTGAGCGGGCAGAACCCTCAGAGCCTGATCGAAGGCCTGGTAGGGAGTTTTGCATGCCTGCATGCCCACACGCAGTCACGTTGATGGTGAGGTGCGTTCGGGTGATTCTGCACGGGTCTACGTCAATGCATGGCGCCAAAAATGCATTCAGTACGTTATATCTATTTATAAGTACGCTGTCACAAGTTCTGCCATTCCTTGGTGCGGGAAGCACCGGCTGTACAGGGTTTGTCAAAAGTTTGCGCAACAGCATAAGCAAGCGCCGTTTTTTTTTTCAATTGGTTTCGTTACATAGTCGAGCAGCGCTCAAAGCCACGCTCCCGGGCCACCCCAGCCTGTATACGTG
>NSMO01000110.1:446-25129 GCA_002588565.1 Coelastrella sp. UTEX B 3026
CAGTTGCGCAAGCTGGATACACGGATAGACCTCATACGGGGGGCAACAGCAAAGGTATGTCACTTTGCTGTCAGAGCCAGAAGAGCTGTCTACTAAGTAAAGTGGCAATATACGTTCCACATATGACTTCAAGACTAGTGTGTGGCCGTTGGAAGCGCACCTCATCTATGAACTTATGAACATTTTTTGTCAGGTTCTGGTCTGCATTGCTCTTCAGGCCGGTGGCGTGTTCCTGTATACCAACCAACAAAGCTGTGACGGCCGGGGAATTCTTCGATGGTTGTGCTTGTGTGGCAGTTGCAAACACACCTGCGCCTGTGCACTTATGTACGGAGTATAAGGCTGACACACTCTGGTCTACATCTTGCACTGCTCTGCAGGCGGGTGGCGTATATCTGTATGCCAACCAACAAGGTTGTGATGGCGGCCGACTGTACTATGATGGCTGTGCTTGTGTGGTTGTCAACGGACATATGGTGGCACAGGGCAGCCAGTTCAGCATTGCAGACGTCGAGGTCAGTTGCATCTAGCTGTAGCAACAGCCGCACATAGCTTTTTGGCCCAAGGGTGGTACCACAAAGAATGTTGTTGAATCCTGAATTACATAACCCAACAGCTACCCCAGGCTGTCCAGCATGACTGATGTCGCAGGCCCAACTACAAAGCACTAGCATTGGCCTAATTGCAGTGAGCCGGAGGAGGCAGCTGCATCAAAGTGTCCAGCTCCATATTGTGGATAAGGGCGTTCGATGCATTGTGCAGTACCTGTCAGTTCCAGATTATTATGCCTGAAATGATTCAAGTCATGCCCACACACTGGTCAGTCCACACCTTTGGCTAAGCCAATCACTAGACTGACTATTCCTTTATGATATCTAGCTAGCTTGAATTCCCTTTGCCAAGTAGGAATCTCCAAGCATCATCTAGGCATCCATCAGAGATACCATGCTTGTCGCATGACAGTCCTGCCTCTGCTGCTGCTGAACAGGTTGTTACAGCTACTGTGGATCTCGATGAAGTAATCTCATTCCGCATGTCAGTCAGCAGCTTACGTGAACAAGCCAGCAGCATGAAGGCACCTGCTTTGGTGTGTGTGGACTACATACTGTGTAGAGCACAGGGCCTCGTGGACCTAGCTGGACCAGTCAAGGTGTGTGGGTGACACTCATGAGTGTGCAATTCGGGGATCAGAAAAATTGACATTTTAACCGTCCCAGCAGCTGGCCTGCAGCGCGGGGGGGGGGGGGGGGAGAGGACCACAAGCTGTACTGCTGTGAGCTGCCGCACAATTATGAGTCAGGCACAGATAACTGCTGGTGCTATCTGTGTTCAACACCCAGTTGCAGCAGCAACTCAAAGCACATGCAAGACAGCTCCCAGTAGACTCGTTTGACCATGTTAAATCATCCTCAGTTAGTCTCATCTGCCCTAGGACACCACACCGCCCTACACGGCTGTAGGTGTATCTACACACAACCCTGCCTTGTCTGAAATCATCATGTTGTCCTGCAGTATCATGTGCCTGAGGAGGAGATAGCTCTTGGTCCCGCCTGTTGGTTGTGGGACTACCTCAGACGCAGTGGAGCATCAGGGTACCTACTACCACTGTCAGGGGGAGCTGACAGCAGTTCAACAGCAGCTATAGTAGGGTCAATGTGTCAGGTGAGAGACGAAGCTGTATCACTGAACCTTGCAAGCCAATCTGCAGTGTACTACAAAGCCACAGCTCAATCAAACTTGGTCCTAGCTGCCAGTACGGCACATATGCAGTGCTGTGTGTCTGTTACATGTGTTACAATGTGTCTTGTCAAACGGTTTGCTTCTGTCATTATGCCTTGCATACGCTCTCAGCACATGCAGATCTACGATTGATCTGTTTCCTCTATGTATTCATCATTATTTGAGTCAGTCACGTGCTGGATGTGTCTGTGCTTGCCTGCTGCAGTTGGTTATAAAAGCCATCGCTGCTGGTGATCAAAATGCATTGGCTGATGCGAGGCGTGTTGGGCAGTACCAAGCTGGTGAAAATATCAGCAGTGCCCAGGAGCTGGCTAACAGAATCTTCCATACAGTTTACATGGGCACAGAGAACAGCTCAAAGGAGACAAGAGCACGGTAAGAATGGGATGTACCAAGCTCTGGCTGGGCGCCAAGTAGCTTGCATGGCCACAATTACGCAGTTTTGGTTGTGGTGCAGCTGTAGCTGGGTGCACTTTTGCAAGTTACAGGCGTGGCAGTTTGGTCTTGATACAGTTCTTTTACATGAGCACAGTGAACAGCCCAAAGGAGAGAAGAGCACGGTGAGGATGGGGTGTACGTTGTCTTGACTGGTGTTTGTAGAACTAGGTCCTTTGGCTGCCCATCAGCAGTAAGAAGCTTTGAGCGCACTTTCAGCCCACCAAAGGCTGCCGCACAGCGCTTTGCACCCAAGCTGTCGACCTGCTCTGGCGTCAACACCAATCCAGGTCTGATTTAAGGCGTGAGCTGTTTGAGCTGCTGCTGCGATGACTGTTGAATGGAACCTCAGCAGCAGCAACGTGTTTATTGTACCACGGACACTCCTGCAGGTTTGGGGTTGCCATTGTGCAGCACTGTGGAGTCTTATCAATGTCAACAGCGGGTATCTATTGCTGCTGCTGCTGTGTGCTGCAGGGCTAAGGCACTTGCTGAGCAGATAGGTGCCTACCACATGGACATCAACATTGACACACTGGTCAGCTGTGTGACTGCACTCTTCAACACAATCACGGGCAAAACACCGCGCTTTAGAGTAGATGGCGGCAGCCCAGCAGAGAACCTGGCATTACAAAACATACAGGTATGACACGGTAACCGGTTGGCACGGTAACCAATACACTTCGTTTGGTGGAGGGGTATGACTTTCACATTACAGTAAAGGCAAGTTGCAGGGTTGTAGGATGTGTGGTGTAATGCTGGCTTGTGAGTTCCTGACAGGGCATGTCAGGGGTTCAAGGTAGGTATAGCAGCCAGTTACAAGACGGCGCGGGTCCTACTCTAGGGGTTCTGAATACAGATATCATGGCCTTTCTGCTTGCTCGTCTGACACACTGAATTGAGTTTGCCTGTGTATGGTGTATGGTGATGGCCCTCCTGCTGGCCCAACTGACCTCCGGGGTTTGTGGCCGTCAAGGGAGGGCATCATGCTAGTGCTTAGATCAGCTAACTCTTCAATGAAGCATTATGTGGCTGCAACCTCTCATTATCCTATTCAGAGTCTTGCTGCTGCTGGTGCTTATGAACCTGCTTTACAAGCTTGCATATGTATGGTGTGACTTGTTTGCACGGAGCTTCTTGACCCTTCTCAAACCAAGCTGCTGACGGGGTGGGTTCCAGTTTTTGATGTTTTTCTGGGTACTTCCCTGGCCCAGTTGGGACCCGCCTCCCGTGCGTGGCCGCCAAGGGTTCATGCTAGTCCCTGGATCAGCTAATGTAGATGAAGCATTTCATGGCTACCTTACAAACCTGTTGGCAACCCTGCTGCTGGTGCCGCTGCTGCTGCTGGGTGCTGCTGCAACGTGCCACACAGGCTCGCCTGCGCATGGTGATGGCGTTTCTCCTGGCTCAACTCACACCCTGGGTCCGCGGCCGCCAAGGGTTTATGCTGGTCCTTGGGTCAGCTAACGTAGATGAAGCACTGCGCGGCTACCTCACAAAGTATGACTGCAGTGCGGCGGACATCAACCCCATTGGTGGGATCAGCAAAGGAGATCTGCGGCGGTTCTTGAAGTGGGCTGCAGTGCAGTTGGGGTACTCACACCTGGCAGACGTGGAAGCAGCACCACCAACAGCAGAACTTGAACCACTCAGGTGGGGTCTGGCTAGGTTTGCAGCTGTGTGGCTATAAAATAGGATTGTTATATTATGTGTGTTTCGTGGCTACCTCACAAAGAATGGTTGTGGTGTAGCAGAACCACTCAGGTGGGGTCTGGCTAGGTTTGCAGCTGTCTGACTATAAAATAGGCTTGTTATCTTGTGTTACATGGCGACCTCACAAAGAATGGTTGTGGTGTAGCAGAACCACTCAGGTGGGGTCTGGCTAGGTTTACAGCCGTGTGACTATGTTATAGGATTGTTATCTTGTGTTACGTGGCGACCTCACAAAGAATGGTTGTGGTGCAGCAGAACCACTCAGGTGGGGTCTGGCTAGGTGTGCAGCTGTGTGACGACAATAAAGTATTGCCATGTTGTGTTACGTGGCTACCTCACATAAATTGATTGCAGTGCAGCAGGGCCACTCAGGTGGGATCGTGCTAGGTTTGCAGCTGTGTGATTGTCACATAGCATTGTAAGTGTTATGTGGCTACCTCACAAAGTATGGCTGCAGTGCAGCAGAAGCATTCAGGTACGAGCCGATGACCTTCACCTAGGTAGTTCAGTATGTGTGTGACTTTCTATGCAGCAGTCGACTTTGGGCAGCTGAGAGACAATGCTCGAGTAGTTTCAGTACTGCAACACTTGTTGCCGCCGGTGGGGAGGCGGGAACCAAACCACCGCAGCTTGAGACCTTGCATGTGCATGACATACGGCTGACAGGTCAGATGCACATGCATGAAGACCTTCGGTAAGGGTATTTGAAACATCATTTTGGATCTGCACACGCACCCGCCAAAGTGTTGACATGCCATGCAATGGCAATGCCGGCTGTTGCATGCGTGGTGTATGCAGACGACAGAGACCCCAGAGCAATGAGGATTACATGAGCTTGATGCTTGAATGTTGGCGTAGTCTACGGCAAAATCTGCGAAAGGGTTTGTTGGCAGGATTACCATGTTTGTGATTGTGCTCTTCAAAGCGCTGCAGGTAGTCTGTGCTGTCGCAGAGCATGTGGCCGCATGCTCTTCATTGTATCAGAGGCAAATGCTGAGTTTGATATGGAGAGAGAGAGAGAGAGAGAGAGAGAGAGAGAGAGAGAGAGACTTCAGAATGATGAGGATGACACGAGGATGACACACGTGGAGTTGGCCTGTGGCAAAGCCTGTGTATGGGTTCCAGTGTCCGCGATGGAGTCACACAACACAATGGGAGGTCATCTGTGCACTTTCAAACCCGCGAGGCAAATGCTTGTGTTTCTGCGGGGAGGGTGAGAAGCCCCAGAATGACGAGGATGACATGATTGTGACATATGAGGAGTTGGGCTGTGACAACGCGTGTATGATCTGCAATAACCGCAATCAAAGTGCAGAATATCTGTGCACATATTGACCCGCGAGGCCAGATACTTGTGTTCATGCATTTGTGCAGGGAGGGTGAGAAGCCGCAGAACGATGAGGATGACATGGGCATGACATATGAGGAGTTGGGGGCGTACGGCAGACTGCGCAAGATTGTGAGATGTGGACCTGTGTCAATGTACAGGCAGTGCTGTCAGCTATGGAGAGACAGATACAGCCCAACTGAGATCGCGGGCAAGGTAAACCTGTCACTGACTCTTAGCAGACTGCAATATGAGTGATGAACTCCCGCATTTGTCATGCAAGAACCTCTTGTTGTCTACATCTTTGGCAAGTAGGCAGATTGTACAGAGTGCTTGCACAAGGCCCAACTGACATCACACGTAGAACTGTGTACAGGCAATAAACTGATGTAGCTGTGGATTCATCAGCTTTGGCTGCCCCCGCGGTCATGTCGTTTGCAAGCCATGTGCTTTGTTGCAGTGGCGGCCGCCCTGCTGTCATAAAGTCGTGCTGCGTCTGCAGATGGGTATGCCACCTGGCAGCCCACAACATTACAGCATTCGTGGTGCTGCTAAACACTGCTTCATAATCCAGCTGAGATAATAGATGCAACAACCGAAGTTCCATCTCAGATAATGAATGCAACATTCGAAGTTCCTCGCTTGTTATTTGCTGTTGTTGTTCAAACAGCCTGCAGCCACTAGTTAATCAACAAATGTGATTAGAATTGTTATACAGTATTGTGTAAAATCTATGGACCCTGATGATTTTGTGCGCTGCAGGTGAAGGCCTTCTTCAAGTATTATGCAATTAACCGCCACAAGTCCACCGTCCTAACACCCTCATATCACGCTGAGAGCTACTCCCCAGATGACAACAGGTTTGACCACAGGCAGTTCCTGTACAATGTGAGATGGCCCTGGCAATTCAAGAAGATTGATGAGTTAGAGTATGACTATAAGAAGAGAATCTAGACCCCTAGGCGGACAGTGGCAGCAGCAGTGTTGACTGCAGCAGCAGTGATCCAGCAATGCTCTGCAATTGCTAGGGCATACGAACATAATGGATACTCCGCAGCCAGGGCTGCGGAGTTCAACAGGATTTGGGCTGGCTAGATACTATCCCAAGGCGACCTGGGAAGTCTTGACGAGCTGCAGCAGTCGGCTAATTGGTGCACTGACAGTGTCCGGGGCCGCCAGGCCGGGAAAAGGAGGAAGTAGCATATATGTGCTTCAGCTGGCAATCTTGCCGCGCAGATTTGCCGCGCATTTGGGGGTAACTGCCACCTATGCATAAGGCCCACCCACCGCAGGCCCCGAGGCTAGCCTTAATTTATTTATAGAATGTTCTAAGGCCTTTTGATGGCTTGGCCTAGCGAAAGCAGCAAAACTCAACGGGGCGGCTTGCGTCATCGTTGTTAGGCGCGATTCCCGCCTGCAGAGGGCGTCTGCAGCTGAACGGCAAGGCTGCATTCAAGACGCGGCCAGCATGACTTCTGCGATGCACCTATGATAATATGCACTCACATTCGTACTGCTGCAGTTTGAGAACTAGCGGGACGCAACAAGCTCCGACAACTGATTACGCCATGCTGCAGCGGCTCGTACTGATCACACAGCTTATACTCATTTTCTGTGCATTCACTACATGCTTGAAGTACACATCCGCGCAAGCTAGCGCTTTGCCGGCGAGCAACGGTTTGGGCGCCAATTCAGTAGCAGATACGGTGCCGACAGCAGCACCGACAGCAGCAGATACGGTTCCGATCCCTGCGCCTCCACCGACGAACGTCATCGGCATTGACACAGTAGCTTTTCAAGCACCAAACATGACAGCTACGAGCACAACCGGTGATCGTCCGTCAACGATCAACCCTACAGCAACAGACAGCATGCAACAGCAACCGACTGCAGCATCTCTGGCAGCAGCAAATGCAGCCAACGGGACAAACCCCCAATCGAGCGTAACTGCAGAGGATGCTAGCCTTCCCAACGAGCCGATCAGTCAAGCAGAGGCGCAGCTCATGCACGAAGATCTGCAGAAACTGCTGAAGTCCGAGGGCACAAACTTCACCGCTGCTGGATCAGAAACTGGCATCTACCAAGGACTGCTTGATGTGCACAACCAGTACAGGTACGTGAAACGCGTTTGTTGTTCTCCTCAAGAGCTAAGAATGTACGAATAAACATTACTCCCTGCAGGAACCAGCCCCCTGAGCAAGAAACACCACAGCTGCTGCTGCTGCTACTGTTCCTGCAACCGTTTAAGCACATGTTGATGGTGTTTGTCGCTATCCGAGCTGCATAGGTTGTCGGAGGGTGCCCCTTTGAGCTGAACACCCACCCTACACTGCCCTACCGCCGTTTGTCAAAACCATCACTCGTAACTGCATACAGCTGACACTCTCACCAGCACTGCCCCTTTTCCGCACAGCCCAAACTCCAAAACCTTGCAAGCAGTACAGGCCCAGCTCGAGCCTATTACAATCATGTCGATGCCGGTCACTGAGCGACTTGTTATAGTTACATAGTGGGTTATCAAATTGTGAAGCAAACACCAAGCTGTAATTCTGCATGGTGCAGGGTCCGCCACCAAGGCTCAGTTCTGGGTTGGCACGCCACCTTGGCATCTAATGCTGCAGGATATGCCTCCCGCTGCATATTTGCTCATGATCCCAATCGCAACGGAGGAGAAAATATCTACGTTACTTCTAGCAGGGACGTATCATACGCGCTGGGCCAGGCTGGCACATTATGGTGGGTGGGTTTTGACTTGGGCAATAGACAGTACGGATAATTGTGACTGCTACACGAATACACCACGCCTTGTGTTATCAGGATCGGTTGCGATCAAGGTCAACGGCACCACATTCCACTCCATTGTGGATTTGAGAAGTCCTGGGCATGCTCTCTGTTCAACCCTGATAGCATCAGCAGTAGCAACTTGCTACATGTGTTGGCATGCATCAGCAATCAACAAAATGTTGCAATGCTCAAGTGTGCTTGCCAGCTGCAGGAAGGTCAGAGCGCAGCAGCAGCTGTGGTGAAAGCAGCAGCAACCACAGGACTGCTAGGAAGCTGCCATGTGCTCGTTGTCCTGTTGTGCAAGCGCCCCTGCTGATAACATGGTGTACAACATGTGTCTATGATTATCTACTACAAGCAGGAGTGACTTCTCATTGGCATCAGCAATGCCAGTAGGAGTACAAATTGTGCAGTGGATAGTACCAGTACATTATATGTTATACAATGTGTCCTGCAGGTACAATGAAGTTACTGACTATGACTTCAACACGGGTGGCGTGCGTTCTGGGCGGCCCAGCAACAGCATGATTGGACATTTCACACAGATGGTGTGGCTTGGATCAAACCTCATTGGATGTGCTGCTGCTGTGTGCAACTATGGCATAACAAACTTCCAAGCAGGTAACAACATTGTTGTTAATAACAATATGTAACAACCATCTGACTTCTCGTGCTGAAACTATACAAAAGCCCTGACTGTGTTGCGTGCGGAGGACCTTTTGTCATTGATCGACCTGGCGCATTGTCAGTCTACTGGCACAGGTACTAGCAGTCAGGCTGAATGCACCCTGCTCCACAGCTGCTATGACAAAGAGCGTGCCATGTTGAACACTGTAGCAACAAACCAAGTAGGCAACAACAACAGCAACTATATGACAATTTCTGTGTTGGAACCATGACTCTCTTTTGCTCTGAGCAGGTCTTGCCAACTTGCAGTGCCATACTAGTGAATGACCTGGCGCCGGTCAGTCAACTCATTGACACAGCTGTGTCAAAGGGCATCTGGCCCCATGGCTGCCTTATGCAACAACCAAGCCGCAAAGCTACATGTATGTGTGCTGCACCTTGTAGGCACCATCGTTGTGTGCCGCTACTCCCCAGCTGGAAATGTCATAGGTCAGTTCGTTCAGAATGTTCGCCCCGCTACAAGCAGCAGCACGCCTTCATATACACCTGGCCCGGCACCAAGTACAAGTTACAGCAATGGGTATTCTAACCAGGCGACTGTTGTGGCACCAAATGGGCAGGTTTTTCAAGGGCCGGGGTGCAAGAGCTCTCCTGATCAAAGGTATGCCTATATCAAAAGGTTAAAGCTTGCACCCAGCCCTGGGATGCATCATGTGAGGCAAGCAGTTTTGTGTCAAATCAGCCAATAAAAAGCCTATCATATTGGATCAGCAGTTCCAGACAACGCCCTTGATGGCTTGTTGCCTACACAGATGACATGGCCAGCTAGAGACTGTTCGCTCCACAGTGAGAAAGCTGCCAACACAAGCCGCTGCTGCCGTTGCTGCTGCTGCTGCTGTTGCTGCAGGTACTGGCTGTGCATCTGGGACACAGGCGAGGCCATCTTCTATCAAGGGCAGACTCCTAGATGGAGGACAGACACCAGTGGCAGCCAGAAGCCATACAAGTTGGTGGTCTACAGCAATGGAAACATATACTGTGAGTGTGTTGGGTGGCCAGTTACAAGGGGGGGGGGGTCACGCTGACGGCCGGCAGCAGGAAGCAGCAGGGGCAGCCTGAGGACAGCTGTATCATTGTTTCTGCAAGCCATAGTTGCCGCAACTAAGTTAGCCAAATCATCTTTGTGGGCCTACTAGGTCTGGTAGATCTGGATGTGCGATAGCAGTGCAACCGGTTACTGTCTTGCTGAGGTCTTGGTACTTCCTAGTAAGAGCAGGCTGCCTTTTCAGGCTTCTGCTGGACCCTGGAGACCCAGTCATTGACATTTAGCTGAGACTGCTTTGCTTGCTTTGCAGTGAATAATGTGTACAACCAATATGTGTGGCAGTCTGGTACTGGCAGAGGAACACCACCTCACAGACTACTGCTACAAAATGACGGCCGCCTGGTGCTGTATGATGCCAATAACTATGCTACCTGGTCAGTTTCATAACAGAGGGGCCGAGTGGCATTGCGATCAAAACTCGGAATGCTGGTTTCGGGGACCAACGGAGTAGCACTAGTTCATTTCAAAGTAGCCAGGCACCAAGCGGTCTGTGGGATTCTAGCTGTCTTGGGGCGGGAGGCGGCAGGGGACTGTCAGCTGCTTTGGGTTTGAAAGGGTTTGAGGACTACGGGTGTGGAAAATATATGAATACGTCTCGCCACTTTTGATGACTGTCTGATACTCGTTTCATACAAGCTATTACAGGGATCTACAATATCGTCTCATATGTTGTGCACAGAGACAGCCCTTGAACCGTTGAACATGCTTGTGGTGACTTAGCGCTGAATCAGGGGATTGTGACCATCAGCGTGTGTGCAAGGATACCGCTGAGTCAGCGGATGACTCAATGTGTGTGCAAGGATACCGCTGACTCAGGGGAAGCGTCATATTGTGTGCAAGGATACCGCTGTCTCAACGGATGACTCAATGTGTGTGCAAGGATACCGCTGATTCAGCGGATGACTCAATGTGTGTGCAAGGATACCGCTGACTCAGGGGATGCGTCATATTGTGTGCAAGGATACCGCTGTCTCAGCGGATGACTCAATTGGTGTGCAAGTATTACCGCTGACTCAGCGGATGACTCAATGTGTGTGCAAGGTGGAGCTCCCTGTGAGCTGGTGGAGCTCCCGCATGCATGCATATAGCATGCATGCTCATATGAGCCGATAGGCGTGACAAAGGTGTGAGGTACATGCTCATGCAACATTGATTGCCATGCCAGGATAACATGGGTCGTTCTACAGTCTCGGAAGTAGACAGGAAGTTGTTGGACTTCCCGTCATTAGCAGCGCCCGAGCTGTCCGGGGACAGCTGCTGGGACATTTAACTAGCATCGACGTATCGAGCCTGCCAACGTCAACAGTGGAGTGCCTTGAATTCCAGCACGCCAAAGCGCAAAGCACCAGTAGGAGATACAGAGTCGCATTTCTGGCCACGTGCCTGCCGCGCACCCAATAGCGCGGGCGGGTGGACGTTGGGCAGCCAAGCCTGATCTGAACCACATGACTGCAATCTGAGCTGTTGAAAAATTGTGTTGTAAGGCCACGCCTAGTCCCTGCACATGCGAGCTCGATCCTGGCAGTTGTGAGATGTCTGCAGCGGTACCTGGAAACGACGCGTTTTTATGGCTTGATCTTCGGCAGTTGATCAAGTGACCGTTTCCGCATTGAACCACCAGTTTGAAAGACGATACGCAGGGGGTTGCAATGAATCATCCCCCAAACAGCGAGTTACCTGGGCAGCAAGCCGCAATAAGAGCGTCTTTAACCCACTCAACTGCTGAACTTGCTCGGGGTGGGTTGGCTTGCTGCACATCAAGCGCCGTGCATCCCGAGTATCGGTACTTCAGAAGACTACTGGGATTGTGGACTCAAGCTATCAAAGGCGAGTACTTACGACATGAAAACCCTGTAACTGTCTTTCGAGGCTTTCTACTGACAGGGTGCCGGGGACGTGGGTCGTCATGGACTTGTCTCGCGGTCATCTCGCCGCTGAACACGACCGGATGGTAGTTGTTGCCCATGGTAGCTTATGAGTTCTGCACTGAATCCTCTCTGTTTATGTACCTTTTTCCTCCTGTGCAGGCTCCGCGGTCCCGCAGTTGCCCGCAGCAGACATAACAGCAGCAAACCAGTCTACTGCAGCTGATGGTCCAACAGCCAGCTCCTCGGCAGTCCAGCCACATGCCTCGGCAGCCAAAGTATTATCCGAAGCAAGCACAAGACCTTCTGTCGACCCTCAAGCAGCGCCAGCCGGCACAGCAGCCTCAGTACCAGTGTCTAGGGTCAACCACTACAGCACAGCAATCGCAGAGGGGATAGTGGCAGACGATGTAACCCCTCATCTTGACGTTGGACAGCAGAAACAGCATGACAATCATCAACAACAGCAACAAGAACTCGCACAACCTCAACAGGGTCAGCTAGACCCCAGCAACTACGCTAACCCCAAAGTACAGCAGTTGGAGTTGATACAGCAGCTGCAACAGCAGCAGCAAGTAATCCTGCAGATGCTCGAGTCAGCTGGGCTACGAACGCATAACGGTCTTGTAGTGTCTCCAAAAGCCTCATCAGCATCATCAGCAGCAACACCAGCTCCTGCAGCAGCAAGCATGGTGCACCCTGAGATCAGTCCTGCAGATGCTTCTGACGAGGTATCAGCAGTAGACCCCCCTGCTGCTGTTGCTGCTGCAGCTGCTGCTGCTGGGACCCATAGTACCAGCCATCCAGCACCACAGCATACAGCTGCAGCATTAGGCTCTGGGTTGGTGCCAGGTCACCCCAGCAGTGCTGTTACATCAGCTGGTGCAGATGCAGCTGCTGCTCACGGCACGGACCATCAAGGTCGTGAACTAGTTCCATACATGGCGGTGAACAAGCCTGCAACAGCAGCAGCAGGAGCAGCAGCAGGAACAAAAGCAGAAGCGCATGAAAATGGCATCGTGCTCACACCGATCAACCTGAGGGCCCCAGCGGCGGCAGCAGCAGCAGCGGCAGAAGTTGGGCAGGATGGCGCCAGCAGCAGCGGGCTGGGCCCATCCGGCACAGCAGTCGACCCAAGCCAGCAGCAACAGCTTGTGTGTGCATCACAGTATGATCACACCACCGAGTACGATGCATTCACAAACAGTGATGCCAGCAGTAGTACGAGCAGTGGCTCCAGTGCACTGTTGGCTGCTGCTGCTGCCCTGCTAGATGCAGGCTCAGAAACTGAGCAGCAGCAGCAGCAGCAGTATAGTGCAGCGTTAGCAGCGCTTGAGGCAGTACGTGTACCTCCTCCAACAGCAGCAGCACAGCCTTTGTCGCCTATATCCCATCCCCAGGTCTCAGTGACACTGGCTGAGCATCTTAGTGATCTGCTGGATCATGCAGATCAACACTTTGGATCAGCACTTGATCCAGATCACAGAGATACCTTGGATGATCTGATCAATGATCTGGCAGACGATCAGTCATCTATAGCAGCCCTGACAGATCTTTATATCAGACGCGCCAGCCTGGAGGCAGGATCCGAGATCCAGCCGCTGCTACAGCTGACAGATCATTCAGATGATCTGAGGCGATCCTTGGACAGAGAGCAGTACCAGATCTGGCAGCAGCAGCAGCAGCAGCCACAGGGGCTAAGTAGGGAGCAGCGGCTGCTGCAGTTACTGAAGAACTTGGATCTCAGCCCTGGAGGGCATCATGTCTGGCCAGCAGCAGAAGCAGGAGAAGGTGCATACGAGACAAGAGGACCTACAGCGCTGGCAGCAGCAGCAGATGATGTCTCTCCTAGGCACCCTGGGACTCCTAGGGTGCCTGTGCTGGCACCTCCATCACCAACTGCTGCTGCTGCTACAGCAGCTTCGGCAGCAGCAGCCTTCAGGGGCTACGGAGACCAAGGCCCTCCAACCTGCATATCATCAAACGACCTGCACCGGCAGCAGCAGCGGCAGCAGCAAAAGAGGCTGGCTGGATTAGAGGCAGCAACAGCAGCAGCAGCGGTGGCAGCAGCAACACCACCATCGGTAGCATCTTCCATTCGCAGCTTATCCTTGTGGGACAGGAGTTTCTTGCCCAGCAGCAGGCTAGCAGCAGCAGCACCACACCATGCTGGCAGCAGCACGCATATGAAGGGCGACAGGTACAGCAAAGAGCAGCACGGTAAGCAGCAGCGAGAGGCCAGCAGCAGCAGCAGCACACAGCAGCAGCGTCGGCAACTTGCGAGCAGTGTTGACAAGTGGTGTATCAAAGCAGGTCTTGACTGGGAACTTGATCTGGCAGCAGCAGCGGCAGCAGCAGGGGAAGAAGGTGATCTAAACCATGGACAATCTGATCTGGCACCACTGGCAACAGCGGCAGCAGCAGTAGAGGCAGGCAGCACAGGGACCGGACCCACTGCTGCTGCTTTTAGCTCAGATCTGGCGGCAGCAGCAGCAGCAGGGGCAGAGGAAGATTACAGTACAGCAGCATCGGACTGGAGATCTGAAGATCTGCAGCCATCACGTGCCAGTCTTGCTTTCACAGACGCATGTTGGCCAGATCGTGCTGCTGCTGGCCGTGCTGGCAGCAGCAGGCGGCAACAGCGTCTCAATGCGCAGCGAACCCTGGCAGCAGCAGGAACAGCACACGGCAGCAGCACAGTCAGCAGACACAGCACACATGACTCGTCATCTGCCTGGGTATCCGGCTTGCTATGGCCTGTGCCTGAGAATGCTGAAGTACTGCACACGCCAGGTCACTCGTATGAGGCTGCTGCTGCTGCTGATAGCCCAGCAGCAGCACCAGCAGCAGCAAGGCGAAGCGATCCAGATGTAGTGGGCTTGTTGCTGAAGTCGCTGGCTGTGTCACCTACTGCTGCTGCTGCTGGGCAGCTCAGGCAGCAGCAGCAGCAGGCTGGGCTTCATGAGGGCGGAAGTGCATTTGGTACTAGCCTGACTCTCAGGGCATCGACGCCTGCTGGAAGCAGCAGCAGCAGCAGCAATGCAGAGGCCTCGAAGGTGGTACAGCAGCAGCAGCAGCAGCAGCAGCAGGGGCGGCCTGTGCTGGACAACCAGCAGCAGCAGCAGCAGCCAGTTCTAGAGCAGCAGCGAAGGCTACTAGCTGCATTGCTAGCATCTACCAGCACAACACAGTCCTTTGCAGTAAGAGCATCAGTAGCGGCATCAGCAGCAATGCAAGCAAGTCCCCAGCAGCAGCAGCAGCAGCAGCAGCAGCAGCAGCAGCAGCAGCAGCCATTGCTTACATCTCTGTACTCTACTGTGCCGCTGCCACCACCCACAGCAGCAGCATCTGCTCAAGCGCCGGCGTCAGCAGCAGCAACCCCTCAGAAGCAGCAGCAGCAGCAGGGTGCTACTACGCCACCTCACTCACCCTTATCGGTGTCAACGCTGACGCCGGCTTCTCCTGGTACATTGCAAGTATACAACCATGCTGCTGCTAACAGCCTGGCGGCAGCAGCAGCAGCAGCGGCAGCGATGGTCAGTCCTGATCAGCTGTCAGATCTAATGCAGAACCCACTGTTTGAGCCGGTTGAGAGGTTGATCAGCAATTATTCAGCCTCAACGTATCACACTGCTGCTGCTGCCGCCGAGCCTGGTCCCGTCAATGACCTGGCGGCAGCTGCAAGCAACAGTGAGGCTGCTGCTGCCGCTGCTGTTTGTGGTGGTGGCAGCAGCTTGACAGATCAGCAGTGGCAGTGGTTGCAAAGCGTTCAGGAACAGCTGCAGCTGCAGCAGCAGCAGATATCTGCTGACCAGATCATGCGTGAGCAGCAGCAGCAGCAGCAACAACGGCTGCTGCCGGCATCACCTGACACAGAGGACGTGAGCGATGGCTCCGTGCTTGTGCAACGCATGTGGCAGCAGCAGCAGCAGCGGCTATCACCTACAGCAGCAGCAGTGACAGGATCCGCCGATTCTACAGCTAGTGATGTGTTGGGAAGATTGCTGATGGACGTTATGGAGCTGAATAGACTGTTACAAAATTGTAACAGCTTGGATGCTGCTGCTATTGAGCAGCTGCAGGAGCTGCTGCAAAATGAGACATTCATTCTGCTGACTCAGCATGTGCAATCTTTGGCAGCACAGCAGCAGCAGCAGCAGCAAGAGGAGGTGGATTCGCCACGCTCAGGGCACCTAGAGGAACAGGGGATGGTTCTTCAGGCTGATCAGGAGCAGCAGCAGGAGCAGCACCAGGAGCAGCACAATGCAGCCAGTCCAGAAGCAGTACTGTCGAGAACTGCTGCACCATCTGCACAGCAGCATATCACTGTACAGCAGCAGCAGCAGCAGCCACGGCAGCACCGCCGGTACCACCTGCCGCCGCTGCCACCCCCGCACAGACAGAACTCAGCAGCAGCAGCAGCAGGCGATCCCACATCTCCGTCGGCAGCAGCAGCAGCAGCAAAGTCTCCATTAGCTGGGCATTTATTGCTGAAGACACCAACCCCAGCAGCAGCAGCAGCAGCAGCAGCAGATACATGGGGAGGGGCCGGATCCACAGGCGATAATGTGTTATTGGGCAGCCCAGCACTTAGCAGAGCTAGCAGGCAGGCCAGCGTCAGCAGCAGAGTGCTGCAAGCGCTTGTGCAAGGAAACTCATCTGCCAGCGCTGCTGCTGCTGCTGCTGCTGCTGGCAGCAGCGCTGTGAGGGGATCTAGAAGCGTGGGGTGGCTGCAAGCAGATAGCCCGAGGAGTACCCCGTTGAAGGCAGCAGCAGCAGCGGTGTTTGCTGATAAGGGCGCAGCATCAGCGGTAGTACAGGACATGCCAGCCAGCACTGCCCATTCTTCTTCCTCCACTCCTGCTGCTGCTGCTAGGGATAGCAGCAGCAAACCTGAGCAGCAGCAGCAGCACCCGAATCAGCAGCACCAAGGGATATCATCACCTGCCAGTGCGATCTGCAGCACTTTCTGTAGCAATGTTTCTGCTGCATTACCTTCTGGCACCAGTGGTTCTGCTGCTGCTGCTGCATCTCCTGTGTTCAGTGCTGCTGCCAGCAGCAGCAGCCCAGGTGATCTGGCAGCAGCGGCAGCAGCAGGTGCTGATGTAGATGCTCAGCATGTATCAGCGCTGGCAGCATTGCGGGAGCGAGTGAGGCACCAGCTCCAGCTGAGCCATCCACCACCAGCGCTGCCAGCGCTGCCACAGCAGCAGCAGCAGCAGCAGCAACAACCTGTCCAAACCACCGACCGTCCTGTTGCTGCTGGCGGCGAACAGCCAAGGACTTTGGGTTCAGCAGCAGCAGCAAAGGCAGCAGCACCTCCAGCAGTAACAGCAGGGCGCACCAGACAGCCCAGTGTCCAAAGCGTGTCCCCTGCTTCTGCTGCTGCGGCCGCCGCTGCTTCCGAGTCACCAGTCGACATGATCCCTACTGCTGACGAGCAAAGTGACGCTGTTGGAGATAGACCACAAGAGGCGATCTCTGAAGCCGCCGCCGCCGCTGCTGCTGTTGCCGCCGCCGCTGCTGCTGCTGGCAGCAGTCCCTATAGTCCTGCCAGGTCAGCAAGCCCAGCAGCTGCCCTGGAAGCGCCTGGTGACTCATCAGATGACGACCTACTAGCCGGGATCGTTCCTGCTGCTGTTGGCAGCAGCGTCGATGGTTCCCCGGGGCCTGAGAGCCAGGCTAGGACATCTCTCGGACAGCCTGGAGATTTGAGGTGAGCTGGTTAGTTGACAACATTGGATTTCAGATGATAGCCTTGCAGCAGGATACCCATGGCTGCTGAGTAACATCAGCGCTTGCAGCCCAGACATGCCTTATGTGCGCTAGTTTCACTGTCACTGTCAACCAGGCGCACATTCTAGGCAGTATGTGGAAAGGGACAAAGCTATTGTAACTCTGGGGTCTGATGGAGATGATGTATGTACCGTGTCTGCTGCCCCTGCACCTGCTGTTGCTGCTGAATGTTTTCTCTCTCTTCTTACGCTAGCGCTCTTTCAAAAGTGCTACGCGCCATTCATTCATTGATTCATCCATTCATTCATTTACTGATTCCTAATTCAACTCATTGTTGATGCTGACCTTGCAGGTGTGCCAGTGCTGACAGCCTGGGCAGCTTAGAAGCACTCAGCCTGAGGGACCTGAGGGAATTGCTCAGCAGAGTAGCTAGAGCATCACTAGTACGCCTACAGAAACAGCAGCAGCAGCAGGCGGCCCAGGAACAGCAGCAGCAAGAGCAGCAGCAGCAGCAGCAAGGGTTGGAGACCGCCCCTGCTGCAGACAGAGCCGATTTACAAGTTGCTGAGCCCAGTGTTCAGCAGCAACTATCACAGCAGCAGCAGCAGCAGGAAAGGGGTCGCAGGATCAGTGAGACCTCTTCTGCTGCTGGCAGCAACTTCAGTTTCAGGCACCTGGCCGTGCCCCAGCCTACTACTACTGCTGCTGTTGCTCATGGAGTCAAACCACAGCGGCCTCGGCAGCAGCAGCAGCAGCAGAGTGGTTTAGTGCCTGAGATCACACCTAGACCTCGTGGACCGCTGCAGCAGCAACCTGTTGGCAAGGCCCCTGCAGTGGTGGTGGCAGCAGCAACAACTCCGCTGATGATGGCTTCAGCTTCACCACAGCAGCAGCAGCCTGGTAAAGCCCAAGCAGCTGCCGCAGTGCATGCTGCCCAAACACCGACTTCAGCAGTAAGACAGCAACAGCAGCAGCACGGCGTACAGACTGCAGCTGCTGATACCAACACTAATCCGCAACTGAAAGCAGTCAAAATTCCATTGCCAGCAGCACCTGCACTGCCAGCAACAGCAGCAGCAGGACCTACTAATGGCCTGCTACGGAGTTCTTCTTCACCCAGGATGGCAGCAGCAGCAGCAGCAGCGAGGATCCGAACACCTCAGGTTGCCAAATCTGGCAGCCCAGCAGCTGGTAGCGCATCGTTAGTGCAAGCATTGCAGATCCTTGCTGGCAACAGCCCAGTCAGACCCACTGCTGCTGCTGCTGGCAGCAGTCCCCGCCCTGCTGCTGCCAATCTCAGCCGGGCTGGCAGCGGCGGGGTCAGGCTGAGCATTAGTCAGGCTGGAGGGCTTGATCTGTCAGGACCTGGTCCTGAGAATGACATTCACTTGGAGTGTATGTCATTAGCACAGCTGGGTGCTTTGTTGAGAGCTGCTAGGCACTCTCAGCAGCGAAAAGGGCAGTCTCTGCCCGATGAGTTGGTTAATCAGTCTAGTCACTACCAAGAAGGGCTCCTGCTTGAGATTTCAGAGCAGCAAGAACTGCAGTCGGATTCACTGACAGTGGATGAGCAAACAATTGCAGCTGTCAATGCAACACTGCAGCCTTCACCCTGAGGCTACAGAGTGCTTTGGGGCAGCTGACAAGGAACAGCACGTTTGCAAGGTCCCTGTCAGTGTGCCAGGTCACCCGGAGTGCGCATGCCGTGCCACAGGGGTGAGCGGCCCGTTCAGTGGAAACGCAGGAAACAGAGGCTACTTCTGTTATGTTCAAGCAGCAGAAGCTGCAGTTGGGCCACTGGGAAAGGAATCAGCCAACAAAGTTGTGAATCTCATGCCACGGCCTTAAGCACTGCTATGCACTTGCTGTGTTCGACAGCCAGGTTAACACCACCTACTGTCGCCGCTACTAGCTGAGCTAGTGTGGCAGCCACGCTATCAGGGGCACCCTTATCGCTGGGATTAGTGCATTGGTATGCTATACTTGCAATAGCTGGACAGATCGGTTGTAGAGGTGACTAAGCTTATGCATAGTCCACGTTACTTGCTTTGACAGAGTGGGTATCATGGGGGGGGGGGGGGGGGGGCCACCCGGCAGTGCTAGTCGCTGTGTTTGATTGATTTCAGCTGTGTTTGATCCAAGTTGAACTTTCACAGCTCAAGTTGAGTTGTGAAATGAAGGCTGGCAAGAGGCGGTGTGAGGCTTCTGCACCAGGGTGGTGGCACTTCTACTGTACTATTCATTCTGCCATGGCATCCAAGCTGCATGAGATAGAGCTCTCCTTTTGCCAACAGTTGACAACTCGCGTGACACGACTGTCGTGACACGGTGTCACAAGCAAGTGATTCTGGGTTTGTCACAAGCAAGTGATTTTGGGTTTGTGAGTAGGTGAACCAGGGTTATTATTGCAGGCTTCTGTTTCTTACTTGCCACGCTGAAGCTGTTTTGCAATTCAGTGTGTTCAGTAGGGGTACTGTGCAGAAGTTCTGTACCTTGGTCGTGTGCAGTTCGCAACCAGGACATGTCTGCGAAAGCGCGCACAGGCTTGCCAGTCTATACCAGGCTTGTACGTATAGTGTTTCAGGTTGAGCCGATGACCGGTGCTTATAGGTTCGTGTGAGCCCGGCAAGTGGTGCAGTATGCAAATTCAGCAGAGCCGTCCTTGTGTGTCGAACTGCAGTACGATAGTGTTGATCCTGCAACCTTGCAAGCCCGACAGACTGCTGATGTCCTTGTCAATAGCGAGCCTACGGGGGTGCGTGGGTGTTGTCATCTGTGGTCTGCTGGCATGAGCGATGGCCTTGCAGCTGAAATGGTGCAACAGTGTTCATCGCTGTCGCACACCGAGGTGTGTGTACAGTGAGCTGATGGCTGCACCGCGTTGCCTACACCAGACCATGGGTATACATTGTGACATGTAGATGAGATCGCACAGCATTGCCGCGGTCACAAGGTGAGTTGACAAGCCGATGGCAGGTACAAATGTGACAAGACCGCTGATTGACGACCATCAGGCCCTATCGGACCCAGATGCAGAGGAAAAATGTTTTGAGAGTATGTATATGCATCTGCGTCTCGTGTATGTTCTCACAAGGATGCACCCCGGGCGACCTAGACGCGGAAACTGCCCAACCGACACATAGTAGAGCATAGGCTCTTTGAGAGCAATTGGCTGGCTTATCTTAGGTGATTTACAGGCTTATTGCTGGATCTTGACCCCACATGCGGTCAACTTGTACTGTAGTGCCGCCTATGCTGTTAGCTGCCATGAAAGAGGCCCAGCAGCCAGTATTCTGATTCCGACAGCTACCCAAAACGTAAACTCGTGGTGCGGGATGGTTTGGTGTGGCCTGCAGTGCACATAGTCCCCGACATCGCCGGAAACGTCGTGTTGGTTACGGGCAGCCCTCAATCATAGATCACTTCCAGTGTGTGCATAAATGGCTTTGGACTATTGCTGCTCACCCGGACCCGCACCTGCGTGGCCTGTTGACCTGTAGACCGATGAAGCGCCTCTTATAACAGTATGGCCACTCAAGAGTGGCATGCTCAGAGCAGGGCCCTTCAGGGGTGCCTGACTGCACCTGCAGTGGTTCATGGGATCTCAAAAGGGCGTTTGTCCTCGGGCAGAAGCCTTGGCATCAGCAGCCCATGCCTTTTTGTCCTGCCACAGAAACAGCAGATACGTGTGAAGGTAGGGCTGTCACTCCGCTTGCAACGTATGGACGCAGGACGCCCAGCTCAAAATAATTATCTAAGCAATGTGACTGCAGGGGCTGAGCTATGGAACACAGCAAGCGGGGCAGTGGTTTGGGCGCTATTGCAGCCACCGCAGGACACAGAGGGTCATGGCTCTCTGCAGCAGAAGAAACAGCCTGGCTGGGGCATCAGACAACGACGCCGAAGGGTGAGCTGCACGTGTGGCGCTTGATCTCGCCAGCAAACGTTGGTGTGCCTGCCTCATTGACATTGAGATCTGCGTTAGTGCAGCAGGGCCAAACATCAGACATTTTGCTGTTGCAGGGCTAGCACTACAAGTTCGTTGTCAAGGAACTCTGGTTCACACGGCTATTACACAACGTCAGACCCAAACACGGGGCGCAGATACACAGTCATCACTAGGAGGTGAGTGTGCAGGATGATGCTGCCGGCTGCATGGGGCGGCTGGTCTTGCTGCCAGCGAATGCGTATTCGCATCATCCTTAGTGCGACCTCAGATTACTGTGCAGGGTCTTGAGCTTGCGACGTCACTTGCATTGTATGTACATGGCTGCATTGTGCAGGGGATTTATCGTTGGCCATTCAGACAGGCTGTGGAGACAGCACAGATTGCAAGCCAGCAGGCACCTTGGAGATGTGGACGACGGCTCTGACAGTGACGCTGAGGGGGCTGGCCTTCAGCATGGACATGACGTGGCATCTCATCCCATATCTGTGAGTACAACACATCTTTTGAGCTCTGACACAAGCTAGTGATGGATTTGCAAGCAGCTCATGTGAGGAGTGCCACTAACCAATAGTATTGTCCAGCGGTACCAATGGTTTTGTCCAGCAGTGAATAGGTGTGATGTACATTCCTGCAACTTGCAAATCACCTACAGCTACACAGCTGCTGCACGAAGGAGTAAACCTCAGGCCCAAATCTTATGCACCTGTTTATTGCTGCAGGTGCCAAATAGTGGCCGCTCTTCTGAGCTCGGCAGCGCTCGTGCATCAGAAACAGGTGGCAGCATCAGCAGTCCCAGGTCAGAAGCCAGCAGCAGCACTAGGAAGGTGCTTGGGCTGCCAGAGCTCCCTATCAGGACTGGTGAGCAACATGGTTGCAATTGGTCACTACTCTGAGGTACAGCACCACACCTGTGGTGGCAGGCTCCAGCACTGCTGCATTGACGGTTCCAGCAACATTCGGCAGACAATTGTACACAAGTTGCCTTCTCAACAGCATGTGTTCACTCAGACGTTTCACCTTTGTGATGCCAGGCTGCTGAGTGATTGTATGGTGTGGCGTCCTGCAGGGGCTGCCCCTGGGTCTAGGGAAGAGTATCGCCGCAGATCAGAGGCATCACTCAAGTTGCTGCGCGAATTCCTGCGACGCGACTATGCCATAGGCTATCTGATGCTGGGCTGGATGCTGCACACCACATGGGCCATTGTGCCCAGTGTAGCTCAGCTGCTGGGGCTGCCGCGGCCGGATGAACGTGCCGCTCGTGCACAGCTCCCAGTGCTGGTGGCATGGATGCTTGATGGTGCCAGCAGCAGTAGCGGGGTCCTATCAGAGCAGGCCAGCAAGGATGTGTTGTCGTTGCTGTCGCCTGAAGAGCTGCAGCAGTTGCAGGAGCAGCTCACAAGCCCTGGGGCAGCAGTTACCAGCTTAGGCAGCTTCCTGCGTGCGCAGCAGACACTTGCAGGAGCTCCAACAACAGCACAGCAGGTATGCTTGCACATGACCTGCTGCAGCGTATGGTGTGCTGGTGTTAGTGAGCTTATGAGCATCAAGTCGACTGCGAGCAGTTGTTGGAGTCTGTTGGAAACTATCCCAATCGCAATCCAGCATGAGTATGCAATCAGGGCCATGAGCCTGATGCTAGAGCTGTGTTTCAAGTTGTACAATGCCTAGCTGTCGGCCTATGTATGTTTTGTGCGTTGTTACAGGTCGCTGAGTACCTCAAGAAAGAACAGCAGCTGAGAACTGTGTTCAAGAACACCAACCTGCAAGAAAACCTTATTTCTGCCAGCTCTGCAGCAGCTGTGATGGCCCAGCTGTCAGCTACAGAACAGGGTGCAGCAGCAGCTGCCTCAGTGGCTGCTGTGCTAGGGCAGCTTGCAGCAACACATGAGAATGCAGAGGGTGCAAGCTATGCTGCAGCAGCCCTGTCACAACTTGCGGGCATGCAGCAGAATGTAGAAGCAGCCAGCTCTGCTGCAGAAGTGCTTGGGCAGCTTTCAGCTGGTGAAGATAGCACTGCTGCGGCAGCTGCCCATTCAGGCGGGCTGCCTGTTTCAACAGCAACAGCAGATAGCGCTGAACTTCCTGCTAATGCTGCAGCTGCCAGCAGTATTCAGGATGCAGTGGCAGCTGCCGCTGCGGTTGCTGCAGCAGATAGTGCTGCAGCTGCTGCAGACAGTATGCTGGAGTCCGCTGTTCCAGGGTTGGGCTCTGTGCTTGTTGAATTGAGCAGCAAAGTTGGCAAGGTCATGCAGCAGGTCCTACCACAGCTAGCAAGCAACTTCGGCTTACGCACCAGTGATTCAGCTGTAACAGCGGCCACCAGCAAACAGTTCATAGACCCCTCTGCAGTGTTACAGCAATTGCAGATACTGCAGCAGAGGCTTCCTACCTACCAGGATAAGACAGTCATGCTGCAGGACTATCAGTCATGGCTTGACCAAGTCAAAGAGTGCTTGATACAGCAGCACGAGGCCACTCAGGTGATTCAAGCTATGGACATCGCCTTTACTGTAGTGCTAGGTTTCCTTTGCTTTCATCTGCTGACTTCTGACTGCATTCACTGTGTGTGTGTGTTGGGTTGATATGCAGCGCTGTGAGACTCATGTCTGCAGACTACCAAGCCTTGCATTGCATGGCTGCAGGTGCACTTGTCACATCTCAAGTCAGAGCTGGTCTCTGCAGCAAATGGCCTGCAGCAGTCAGAAGCCTACAAAGCTCAAGTTGAGCAGCAGCAGGCTATGCTGCAGCAGTCTAAGCAGCAGGCCCTGCAGAGGTACCAGCAGGCTTCAAGTGCAATAAGCCAGATACAGCAGCAATTGGCATCCCGGGAAAATCTCACTGACGTAGCGGACACCACTGGAAAGGTCTCAGGCACCAGTAGCGATGAAAATGTTGATAACTTGGCTGCTGCAGAGGCAGAAGCATGCATTGCAAAGGCAGACCTCTTGGTCAAAGAGCAGCAGCTCCAGGAGCTGCGTGAGAGCCATCAAGCAGTGCAGCTAGACAGTCATAGAGTCAAAGCTCAGCTTGACGACCTACAATCCAGCTATAGTCAGTTAGCTGCTGCATACAGCAGTCAGGCCAGCGCTAGGCAGCAGCTAGATGTAGCAGTAGCGTCATTAGATGCAGCAGTAGCAGGCGTAGCTGACAACGCAGACAGGGCCTCAGAGGAGGTAGACACCCTTATGCAGATGCTCCATGGGCAGCTCAGAACTCCTCAGCACAACTCTTTTGATTCTAGATCGACGCCCGATGCATCTGCTGCTGGGACAGCCGATGCGTCAGCGCCCGCGATGCCCGCTACCTCAGCAGACGCAGCAGACAATGCTGCAGCAGATGGGCCATTGATCAGGGCTGGTGAGCCGCTGCCGGAGGTGCTGCAGGTGTATGACAGCACTGGCC
>NSMO01000111.1:529-33173 GCA_002588565.1 Coelastrella sp. UTEX B 3026
CATGCACACACTGGATACCAGCGTGCAGCCAACCGAGTCTTAGGCCCAGAACATGACGGCGGTGAATTAGGACATGCTGCCGGTCCTGTCAAACACCAACTCACAGTGTAACTGAGCTCATTTGCCTCATGCAGCGTAGGCCTGCAATGCTTGCATGGCATGCTGTACAATGGCAAGCATATTGTTGGCTGTGCAACAATGCATGAAGAGCGTGCCTTCAGTCCCCCAAGGCGTCCCTTGATGCTTTTCTGAGGGAGGCTTTTGTTGCAGAGTGTTTCCGTTGTTACCTGTCTCATGCTACCTCAACAATCAGCCATGGTATGATGATGCTGCATTATGTATGCTGCCGTGCTGCATTATGATGCTGCATTATCTGTATGCTGCGCAGAACTTCCAGCTGCCACTGGCTATGTGTCTGCTCAAGCATCCTAAACTGCCCTGTGCTGGGTGAACACGCAGGCTGCTGGACATCGCATCCAGTGCTCAGCAACAGAGCATGCACCCTGAGCAGCTGCACAAGTTACTGTTGGACCAGCTGGAGGTTGAAGATGAGATATCAGGGCTGACCCCAGAGGAGCTGTTGAACGAGCTGTATGCGCTGCAGCTGGAAGAGATGTACACTGATGATCAGCACACCCAGACAACAGGGAAACCCAAGCCCCTGGGATCAAAGACTGAAGAGTTCCTGGTTCAACAGGTAAACTTCAAACAGGCATATGCATATGATTGACCTTCGAGTGATGACATATAAAGTCGCATTCTTGCAGTGATCAGCAGACCCGCTTCTGTGCATCAGGTGTAGCAACCCTGAATCTGCCTGGCGTTTCTTATGAACAAGATGCAAGATGTGTCCAAAGCAGGTGCTACCATACTGCCACAACTCTGAACCATACACTGTATGCCAGCGCTGTAAGACTATCAATTATTATCATAGCTGGTTCAAAAAACCATCACAACCGTCTGCGCTTGTGTCAACTGGCTCCCAATGATGCAGGGCAATGCTGCGTGATCGTGAACAAAGATCATTCAATGATCATAACGTTGCATGTATAAATGTTGTATGTATAACTGCTCGTGCACAAGGCTCTTGAGACTCTCTGAATGATCGTACTGCTTATGATGTGCTGTGCAGATTTGCGCTGCTTGCGCACCCAAAGCAGCTCGCGCAGGCAAGCCTCTAACCCCAGCAGCAGCAACACAGCCACCAGCTGAGCTCCTGTGCCCCATCAGCGGCGAAATCATGTCCGACCCAGTCATGCTTTGCGCCACAGGCCAGACTTACGACGCTTTGAACATTCAGCGTTGGCTGCAGCACAGCAACAAGTGCCCGGTCACGGGTCAGCAACTCAGCAGCAAACAACTGGCTCCCAACTATGTAGTCAAGAGTCTGATCCAGCTGTGGGCACGCCAGAACGGGGTGAGGCTGCGTGAGCAGGGGGACCCGCGCAGCCAGGTGCTGGGCGGCAGCTCAAGCCATTCTGGCATACTCAAATCAGCACAGGCAGCACCCAGCTCCTCAGATGATCCTGTGGTTGGGTTAGATGCAGCAGAACAAGGCAGGGCCACTGCAGCTGGCGACAAAGCAATGCATGGCTTGCTTCCCACTGTGTCGGGAGGTGATGGAGCAGGTACACAGCAGCAGGCGGTTGGGACGTCCAGGTGGAGGTGCACAAGGACATCATGGGCCATTGCTCTGCTAGTGCTGGTGCTAGGAGGTGCGGTGGCCCTGGGTGTGGGAATACCACTGGCCATGAAGCGTAAAGGTGGGTGTGGATCAATTTGCTGGAAGCTAGTGCACTTGTTAAGCAATATTGTAGGCAGGAAATCATGTCTGTCATGTCAAATGAGCAGAGCTGACAGGCTGCCAGCTGCTGTTGCTGTGGGTATACAGGTCGTGCACATGCAGCGTAATTCGTGTCTGTGGTGTTCAGTGCAGCCAGCAGCTGGAACCCCTCCCATGTATCAACTCCGTTGGTTTCTTGCACATCCCCGGTGCCCCCTAACCAGAAGCATCCATGTTTGTAAGCTTATCGGCTGAGGCCGATAGGGTATACATGAACGTTGATAATGTTAAGTCAACAAATAATCAAGCAAAATGCGTTGTTCATACCTGACTTGACAGTGATCCTAGGAAACGTTTTTGAACGTAAAACAGAAATCACAGTGTTTATGAACATAAACCGTGTGCCTGCCATACGCAAAGATGCTTTGCGGCTCTGTTGAGCCGTGCGGTCGGTGCAAGCAGACTACCCTCAACGAATGGTGACATGGACACGTCTCGTCACAACTGCATTGCCGTGAGGAATCTTACCCGTCGTGTTTACAGTTTAAAAGGTTTGATTCCATACTACTAAATATCAAACGGCTTTGCTTGAAGGCTCTCAGCTCTGTTTGGAGCGCTTGGCCAGTTCAAACAAGGGTTTAGTGTAATCGTCGCAACATTGCTAAGTTTTCAGCAAGACACAAGAGGCATAACCTTGAACTGTATAACTATGATTAAGAAAGGCTTTGTATTTCTTATTGTCTACCATATGTATGCAATGTTGATTGGTTCTACATGTTCTTAGGTTCCGTGTTATGAATGGTGCTGCCTGCATGAGTGCGTTTTATTACTGGATAGACTCAAACTTGGCCGGCATTGCCGTGGTACCGAAGTTGCCACTGAGCCCGAGTGGCACTTGTGGCCACTTTGGTCCTAGGGTGACCGGCCCAAAGATGACATAGTTTGCGGAAGCCCTTGCAACACACTCCTCAAACTTAATTTGTGTGCTGAGACGATTGCAAACCAAGTGTAACAAAGCTGTTGTCAAATACGCGGATGTTTCTGAAATCTAAAAAGAGATAATGAGAGTCGCTGTAAGTTGAGTGACCAAGTGCCTTCACAACTGAGGCTCTTGCGCGGACTCAAATGTGCGATCTAGTTCTCAGGGATTTGGTTCTGCCAGCACGTGACTGTCAAAGTCTCCAACAGGGCAGCTCCGAGTGTTAGGGGTGTAGATGTGCTGTGAGCGAGCCCTTTAGGCATAGCCTATAGCGGGGCCATTGGCAAAGTAAGAATTCAAGCGAAAACCATTCTGATGACTGCATCTGTCAAGAAAGTGTATGTGTTAGTATCTTGGACCATGCTTACTCTGTGACTTGGTTGTGCCTGTTGCAGGGCCTCCCGTTGTGAACCCGCCCGCAGCTCCAGCCCCAGTGTCACCTCAGAATAATAGCAACCTGCAAACACAGATATCGCCAACCCCGGCAGCACCAACCACGGCAGCACCAACCACAGCAGCACCAACCACGGCAGCACCAACCACAGCAGCACCAACCCCGGCAGCACCAACCACGGCAGCACCAACCACGGCAGCACCAACCACGGCAGCACCAAGCAAGGCTGTTAGTATAGCTGATACTCAACTTGAAGCACTTTTAGCTATAAAAGCCTCAGCCGACAAGAACGGCTCGGAAAAAATGCAAGGTTGGTCGAGGCAGTCTGGTGCTAATGGGGGCTATTGTAAGTGGAAAGGAATCAGTGATCTAGATTTCACCAACTCAAACTGCAGCAGCAACCACCTGGTCAAAGGGTTGACCCTATGGAGCCAGGGGCTATCGGGGACTATCCCAGAGCAAATTGCAGACCTCACACAGCTGGAGTACCTCGATCTGGACGACAACAACTTCACGGGTCAGCTGCCGGAGACTTGGTCGAAGTTGCCTTTGAGCATTTTGTGGTTGCGAGACAACAAATTGTCTGGGACTATACCGGCCAGCTGGAGTGCCTTGACAGACTCATTGGAGCGGCTAGTCCTGTCTGGGAACCAATTTACCGGCCGGTTGCCAGAGTGGTTGGGAGACTGTCCAAAAATCGAATTGATGAGATTTAGAAATAACAGGTTTCAAGGCACTATACCTGCTTCGTGGGGGAAGCTTGCATTATCTGGATCACAAAAACAAATTGGGTTGGATGACAATCCGGGGCTGACGGGATGCATGCCGGCTGAATGGAACCCAGACGCAAATGGTTTCGTAACGCCTTACATAGATGGTACGAATATCAAGGGCTATTGCAGTTGATTCATTGCTGGGTTACTGTGTCGACCGGTCTTGACACAACTTGACACTGCCCTGCTCATGAGCACAATGCTGTGGCTTATGCAGTGTGATCGAGCCCGCCCCAGGTCTGCTATGGCATGCATGAGCCTGTCTTGATGCAGCCGTCATACCGACTCCAGCCAAGCCATCAATGTGCGCCTCATTCTGTTTGGCATTCAAAGTTTGCAGAGCTTGGCTGGGGCACAGTGACAGATGTTCGTTTTGACCGATCAGTACTGGTACTGAGCAACACAGCTGCATCGTCCTGCATTATTCTCCAGTACTACTGCTGATGGATTTACTTGCAACTCATGCATAACCGCACAAGGGACTGTTGCTGCACATGTACATGCGATCACATGCGGTCAACTGTTGTTGTCGTTGCTACTGCACCTAATTACCAATAATCATCTTAGGACCTAGTTATGCTAGCTGGCTATATTGCAGAGGTTTCCCTGCCTCCCTGTTGTGTTGCAGTGGCTGTTGATGTGCCATGATGGCACACAGTGGCTGTTCATCATAACCTTTGACACGGATCTGTTGTAGCCCATCACAAGCAGTGGTTGCTGAGTTGAGTCCAGTTGCTTGCATGATACTTTGTTTTTTTGATCCCATTACCGTACAGTCAGGAAACTGCTGCTTGAGATCATCGAATAGCACGGCTGATAATTCGAGTTGCAACTCATGAGTCACTGCATACATGGACTGTTGCTGCATTTGTACGTGTGGTTGCATGTGGTTACCTGTTGTTGCTGTTACTTCTGTACCAAACCAAGAGTAAACATCTCAGGACCTAGATCGGCTGGCTGGCTATATCACAGTTGTTGCCCTGCGTCCCTGTTGTGTTGCAGTGGCTGTTGATGTGCCTTGTCGTGCACACCCTTGTTTTTCCCCATCATAAGCAGCGTTTGCTGATCGCAGTCCAGTATGCTACAACACTGTTTGGTTTACCCCATTGCATATGGTCGATTAATTGTCGCCGCCCCGGATTAATACAAGACTACAGTTGGGCTGGGACTATCTGGCCATCATACACATGAGTTAGCATCAATGCGACTTGATTCTAGGTTTGACGGACACAGCTTGTGCACCTAGTGGCGTTACTAGAGATAACTGGTTAGAATATGATTTAGATGAAGCATGTTTGCTGCATCCATCTTGGCTGAGTATGTTTTGCATCCTTACGTGTTGTCACCGTCGTGTCCCGGCACACACACTGTGCTAGTGCCGCATTAGCGGCGGCTGCGTCACGTGAGCACTGACATAGTACTGGAGCAGTGCAAACACCATCCGCACTGCAGGTGTTTGGGTTCTTACTGTATTGCAACACATTGAGTAGATTACAGCAGAATATAGCAATTTGCTTGGCATTGTCTGTTGCATGCGCTAAACTTCACATTGAGTATTGGCAAAACAAGTATCGCACTGCCACAGTGACATGCCTGTGGCTCGCAAGCATTTGTGAATAGGTGTCTGGCTTGGTGAGTGGTTGAGTGTGTGACTGCAGCAGCTCTGTTCCGACCCCGAGCCAGAAATGCTTTAGCGTCTCACCTACATGCAAGTCAGAAGCAACAAGGTGTAGGCGGACATGCTGTCGTGTTGGTGGGCTATGATACTGAGCAGCAGATCTGGCTTGTGAGAAACAGCTGGGGGACTACTGGGCTGACGGGGTGGAGCGGCTCACACAATGTGCAATTTGAAAACACAATTTGAGAAGTAAGGTACATCTAGATGCTTTCATCGTCTCAGACGGGCACCCGGTCTTCAGAAGGCTTCATCGACACGGGTACTGGGTAACACAGCTAAATGGCATAACACTGCTGCAATCTTTCGATCTAGCTCTATTTTCTGTTTGTGTCCAGCTTCTGCAGCTGGATACGCACACAGTTGATGTGACCCACGTACACAGCTCTTGTAGAAAGCATGAGGTGTACAGTCTCCTGCTGCATCAAGCAGGATGCAGCTTACTGATGTTCAGCAACAGGCCCTGATGGTGTCTGTCACACATTACAGCAAAGCCGGCCACAAACACTGTCATTTCAATGAGTTTTGTTTACACCTGTGTCTGTGCTTGTGTGGTGCTGGCTACAGGGGCATCCGATGGCAATGTAACAGCAGTTGCCACGGACACCATTGGATGCTAATACTGAATGCGCTGCTGAATAATGACAGGTTTACAGCTGGTAGCACTACCACTGCTTTCGACTGCTCTGTGTCTCTTGGCCCTGATCAACTTCCTGATATCAATACAAGCTGTTGCGGGTGCTTGCCAGATCCTGCTGACCCTCGGCTGCTGACAGCAGCCTGTGCCTGCGCTGCATCCGCTTTCGCAGCTGCTGCTAAACCTTGCGCCGTAACTCCCTGAGGTCAGTCAGGGAGAGATGTCCAGAAGAGTACCCGACACCACTGGAGAATCCACGACCACCAACAGCATATCTGGGGTGAAGCAGGCAGCTGCTCCTGGTGCTGATGGTTTGCTCCCTGTTGCAAGCAGCAATCACTGTGAGGGCTGACGATACTGTGACTGTTGCTGTGAAACAGCTGGAAACCTCTGGTGCATGTTGCTGGTGCTGGGCTGGATCCTCGTGCTGCTGTTGCTGTTGTTGTTGCTGCTGATGGTGTTGCTGTTGTGGAGGTGGCGGTGGCACTATCTCTAGTCGTCGCTGTTGTTAACCCAGTTATCGCTGCTGCTGTTGTCGCTGCTGAGCTGATTGCTGTGAGCCCGCTGACGAAGGCTGCTGCTGCTGCGGCTGCTGCGGTTGCCGCTGCCGCTGCTGCTGTGCGGTCTCTTGCGGATTTACCTGTGGATGCATACACAAAGGGCTGCTGCGGCTGCTCTGGTAGTGTTTGCACCACCCCCGATGGCGGCTGTTGCTCTTGTGAATGCCATTCTGCATGCTGTTGCTCCTGCTGGCGCTGTTGCAAGCCTTCTGGAGCTGCTGAGTTCGCTGACAGTGTGCCCAATGTCTGAGCAGCTTCCCGCTCCTGTTGCGTATGCTTCTTGTTTCTGCTGCTGTGCTGCTGCTCTGCCTGGGGTGCAGGATGGAGCGAGCTGCATGTACATCAAGCAGTTGTGTCTGACAGCTGCTGCAGCAAACAACCCCCTGCTTGATGTCATAATCATGCTGAGGCTGATTTTTATCCAGCAGGTCAGCATAAATGGAGCACTCTGGCCACATGGATTGGCAGATTTAGGTAAGCAGCCTTTGTGTCACCTTCTACAGCTGACATTACTGCAGTGCAGCAACCTTTTGAGGCATGCGAAATTCTGCACCGAATGGGTCGCGAAAGTTCCCCAGTCAGGGGCTGACATGGTCCGACTGCTGTATCCAACAGCAGATGGGGGCAGCTTGCATCTGTTGTGTCCATTAGCAGATGACAACAGCTTGCACTGCTGTTGCACTGTATGGTTACAAGCTGAGCCTCTTGTCACATACATACCCTGCTGCTGAACGGTCTTGTCACATTGACAGGTTTGTTGCTGTGCGCTGTTGCTGCTTTGAGCGGCTGTTTGGAGGTGGCGGAATCGGCAGTGCAGGACTCAAGTCTACCACTGTTGGTGACATGCAGCAGGGCTCTGGGGCCAGAACCCAGCATGCTGACCAGCAAAAACAACAGAACAGTGTGTCAGCTATTGAAGCTGGAGTTGATAAGGAGGCAGATGGGGACAATGCCGACATTGATGCTAAGCAGCTCGCTGCATCGCTGGGTGTTTCTGAGGTGCTGGTCGCTGAGCAGCAAAAGCCAGGCATGTCATGGCGTGACAGGGCATCGGCTATGAAAGCCAAGCGACAACAGTAGCTGCTTGTGCACCTGCCTATTGCACACTTGGTGGGCAGCTTGTTGGTCACAGGGATGATTCTGTGTTTTGGGGGGCAATTCTGTTGTTATGATATTGAAGAAGAAGAAGAAGAAGAAGAAGAAGAAGAAGAAGAAGAAGAAGAAGAAGAAGAAGAAGAAGAAGAAGAAGAAGAATTTGTTATGATATTGGATGTGACCGGATGGCAGTGTGATTCGAGTGAAGAAGAAGAAGAATTACCCGTTCCGGCCGCAAGGCCTTTGGGACGAACTTGGTGGCTCAGCCACACTGACACCACAAGATTAGACCACCCTCCGGGGCGCCTTCAAGGCGGAACAACCCACTCAGTGGGGGTGATATCAGCCAACTCACACCATGATAGCACAGACTCTGTGCATGATGCATATCTGTCAAACTTGCGACACACAAGGCAGCACTTCAACATGAGGCACAACTGAGCATGGAAGGCTGCTCACAGTAGGCAATACATGGAGGAAACACGTTATGCCATGCGGGAAACATGTAGCGCAACCTGGTACGACACAAATGACAACACAATCGACATATGACTCAATTGTACCTAGGACAATTCGTGATTCGAGTGAAGAGCCAGGGCGAAACTGGTGGCGGTAGCTCAATCAGCTATCAAATCGGATATCGGGTAACAGATAACAAACCAGTGGCGCTAACGATGTATGCCGCATGCTCGGTGTTTCCAGGTGTCACTGGCCAAGGACCTTGCGGCCCGAGCGATAAACCCATCTGTTTTCTGCATCAGTGTGCAACCCTGCCCCTTGACAATTGCGGCACCTACTGTATTGATGCTGGCCTGGTCTGCAATGGCAGCTCCACCTGTTCCGATATGGAATTGCCTGATCGTGCCTGCTAGAACCGCAGGTTGTTCTGTCTGTGTCTGCAGTGGACACAACAGCTGTGAAAGTGACTGACCTTGCTGATGCCTTGGTCTGGCCCAGACCAAACCAGTCATAGTCGACTGCACACCAGACAGCTGCACACCAGGCTTTAAGCCGCTTAAACTCATTCAAAGCACGAGCTGTGGCCGGAAAGCGGCACTGAGTCGCTATCGACGCGAAGCTGCGGGCAGTTTGCGGTCACTCGAGGGCTCGAGTCGAGGCGAGTGGAAGGTGTAGTGCTTAGATGGATGTTGCCATTATTAAGCTGTTCAATGGTCTTTGAAATTATGTCGTAGAGGCTTCGGAGTCAGAACGGAAGGTCTCGTCATGGCCTGCGCGACATCGCTAAGCGTACTGCTAATGCTAGCAGCATACGCAGAAGGTGCGGCTCGCTAAAGGTTCAGCAGTACCTGCAATGGGCTATGTTGTCGCTGAACAACCGCGGACGGGCCGCAAGCTTGGCAAGTGCAAGTTCACAGTAGCCTGCTGCGTCCAATGTGCGCTTGGTCGCCCCGAACGATCGCTGCAAGCATTGCCGCACTCATCCTCGTCTGCAGCGCATCAGCATCTGCAAACTTGCTTTCGGACTAGCGAGCTCGGCGAGCCGTACTTGTGGCCGCGTGGTATGAACTTGATTACCTGCGCATGAACCCTGCACCGCTCGGGACAAGTAACAAACAACGACCTTCGGCTGGGACGCAAGCAAGTATAACCACCGTAAGAGCTGATATACGACGACATTAGTCCTCCAAGGCTCCACTGACACGCGCTGGGTTCCCTAGGGTGCCTTCAGGTGACATTCAGGACGATTTCATGAAGCAATCCTTCATCAAGCCCGATAGCGCTATTCTAGAATTGGTCGGTACCGATCTCGCTACCGGTGCTGCCCTCTCGCCACGGTGCGCTGTACAGAACTGCTGCAGCGTGTGTCGTTCCGGCAGAGTCCAGTCTCCTTTACGTTTGGTTGTAAGGACGTCCAACCCGCTGTTGGATCCATAGTGCACAGTCCCTACGTAGCGGGGCGTGCACACCTGGCGCCATGGACGCAACGCCGGCAGTGCCCGTCACTGGCTGTCTGCAGCTGTGTCTCACAATCATTGACCAGCTCAGCATAGCAAAGCATAACAAGCAGGAATGCAGCAGTTTGAGGAACTTGATTGAGAGCATCAAGGACTTTCTAGACGGGCTGCCAGAGGACGGGCTTTCAAATGCGGCCAACAACGTTATGAGTAGGTCAATGCCAGAAGCCTGCACCTATCTGCACGTACAGGCCTTTGCAGTCAATCACGCACTAGGCAAAGTTACTGCATTGCAGGTTCCCACTGCCAATTTCAGATTTACAAAGTGGCTCGGTGTATGTGAGTTGTTTGAAGGTGTAGAAGGGCAGAGTGTGAGTGTGGTCTAGCCGTTGAAAGGACCAGCATGGACACTCAGCCTGCATGCATGGCCTGCACAACGATCTGATACATTATAGCTTGTAGGTTGACCATTGCAACTGTGATTACTGCCTTCAGAGCGGATGGCACAGGCCTTGCAGAGCAGCCAAGGGTTCCTAGGCAAGATGACAAAGATGGGGCCTCTGACCTCACTGTTGCTGGCCAAAGAACTCAGGCAAGACCTGCTGCGCTTCAACCGGGATCTCAGCAGCTTGTTCAGCACCATGGCATCCGGAGAAAAGCTAGTGGTAGGCAATAAATGATGAAAACATGTCAGCAATGCAGCTGTGAGCAGCAAGTTTGCTTGCTGGGTTTAGATGGTCCTGATATGGCTTATGTAAACCATAACACAGTCTTGTATGCTGCAGCCTACTAGCTGTTTATAGCAGCTTTTGCCACCTTGATGCATTGGACCTAGCCACCCCTTGTTCCGTGAATTTGGCAGCTACTGCTGGATTGCAGTCCAGTGCTGGATTGCAATCCAAGACAATTGCCGCACATGACATATTCAAAGGCATGATGTTACAGCTGTTGAGATCTTAAGGATTGGACACCTGATCTAGGCTGGCATGTGTGTGTCAAAGTGCATGCATGCAACACAGTACCTGCTGGCTGAACATCACACATCAGGCGTATGGTTGCTTCATCACATATGGGGCGTCTCTCCTTGACGCCACATCAAACAGTCACACAGCCGACCCCTGAGCCTCAGGTTACACCTGCGTGGCCGCTTGCTGCAGTACCTCCACAATCAGCGGCTGCAAGCACTGCGTTCAGTCCAAGCAGAACTGCGGGCGTCAAGTGCCCTGTTCACAGACAAGGAGATGCTCGCTGATCAGTAAGTGTGGACTCACCCGCTCGATACGGTACATGTGTTCTTTGTTTCTTGCCAAGGCAGGCACACACTGCATACCAGCGTGCAGCCAACCGAGTCTTAGGCCCAGAACATGACGGCGGTAGACTAGGACATGCCGTGTCAAATAGTTGGCCGGACAATAGCCAACTCACAGTGTAACTGAGCTCATTTGCCTCATGCAGTGTCGGTGTGCAATCCTTGCATGGATTCCTGTACAATGGCAAGCATAGTGTTGACTGTGCAACAATGCATGAAGAGCGTGCCTTCAGTTCCCCCAGGCATCCCTTGAAGCTTTGCTAAAGGAGGCTTCTCTGCAGGTTTTTGCCGTGGTTATGTGCCTCATGTTACCTCAATATTCAGCCACGGTAGGATGATGCTGCATTATCTGTATGCTGCCGCAGTACTTCCAGCTGCAGCTCCCACCGGCTATGTGTGTCTGCTGAACCATCCCAAACTGCCCGGTGCTGGGTGAACATGCAGGCTGCTGGACATCGCATCCAGTGCTCAGCAACAGAACATGCACCCTGAGCAGCTGCATATGCTGCTGTTGGACCAGCTGGAGGTTGAAGATGAGATATCAGGGCTGACCCCAGAGGAGCTGTTGAACGAGCTGTATGCGCTGCAGTTGGAAGAGATGTACACAGATGATCAGGCCAGCCAAACAACAGGAAAACCCAAGCCCCTGGGATCCAAGACTGAAGAGTTTCTAGTTCAACAGGTAACCTTGGAACAGGTTTACGCATGGTTGACCTTTTGGTGATAACACATAAAGTGACAGCCGTCGCATTCTTGCAGTGATCAGCAGACCCCCTTCTGTGCATCAGGTATGGCGACCCTGAACTTGCCAGGCGATCTTTCTAGATATTGTTGTGAGATGTGTCGAAAGCAGGTGCTATTGTCATACCGTATAGTTTGGAGTTGCACTTGGCGGGCGACTTTGATGCAAGTATGGCAGTGATAGAATCACTGCTGCTGGGCCGATGCCATAGCGCTATGGCTGGTGGGGAGCTTACACATGATTGTACTGCCTGTGATGTGCTGTGCAGATCTGTGCTGCTTGTGCACCCAAAGCAGCTCGCGCAGGCAAGCCCCTAACCCCAGCAGCAGCAACACAGCCACCAGCTGAGTTCCTTTGCCCCATCAGCGGCGAAATCATGTCCGACCCAGTCATGCTATGCGCCACAGGCCAGACTTATGACGGTTTGAACATTCAGCGTTGGCTACAGCACAGCAACAAGTGCCCGGTCACTGGTCAGCAACTCAGCAGCAAACAACTGGCTCCCAACTACGTAGTCAAGAGTCTGATCCAGCAGTGGGCACGTCAGAACGGGGTGAGGCTGCGGGAGCAGGGGGACTCGCGCAGCCAGGTGCTGGGCGGCAGCTCAAGCCATTCTGGCATACTCAAATCAGCACAGGCAGCACCCAGCTCCTCAGATGATCCTGTGGTTGGGTTAGATGCAGCCGAACAAGGCAGGGCCCCTGCGGCTGGCGACAAAGCAATGCATGGCTTGCTTCCCACCGTGTCGGGAGGTGATGGAGCAGGTGCCCAGCAGCAGGCGGTTGGCAGGTCCAAGTGGAGGTGCACAAGGACATCATGGGCCATTGCTCTGCTAGTGCTGGTGCTAGGAGGTGCGGTTGCCCTGGGTGTGGGTATACCACTGGCCATGAAGCGTAAAGGTGGGTGTGGATCAATCTGCTAGGAGCTAGTGCACTGGTCGACTGCTCAGCAACATGTTTGGCTGCAGGAAATGCAGCTTGTCATGTCGAAACACAAAGGCCTGTGTGCTCCTAGGAGCAGAGCTGACAGGCTGCCATCGTGCTGTTGCTGTGGGTATAGAGGTCATGCGCGTGCATCTTTGTGTCTGTGGTGTTCAAAGCAGCCAGCAGCTGGGACCCCGCCCAGGTGTCAACTGCGCCTTGGTTTCTTGCACACTCCCACTACCCCCAATCAGAAGCGTCAATGATTGTAAGCCAATCGGCTGAGCTGATAGGGTATACCATAAACATTATAATGTTTATCAAACGAATAATCAAGCAAAATTCCTTGTGCATACGTGACTCGACAGTAAATTCAGAAAACGGTTTCGAAAACCAAACACAAATGGTAGTACCTACTAGCATAGACCATGTGCCACCATAAGCAAAGACGCGTTTTACGGCTCTGTTGAGCCATGCGGTCGCTGCAAGCAGACTACCTTTCATCAGGTGGTTAAATGGACACCTCTCGGCACAACTGCATTGCCGTGAGGAATCTTACCCGTGGTGTTTACCGATTAAAAGGTTCGATTCATACTATCAACTATGGAACGGCTTTGTTTGAAGGCTCTCAGCTCTGTTTGGAGCGCTTGGCCAGTTCAAACAAGGGTTTGGTGTAATTGGCGCAACATTGCTGGCCAATCATCAGCAAGAACCAAGAGGCGTAATGCTGGACTGTGAAACTATGATCAAGAAACCTTTTTGTAGTCCTTATTGCTTGGCATTATAATGTCCACCGTATATATATGGAATGTTAATTGGTTTTACATGTTCCTAGGTTCCGTGCCGTGAATGGTGCTGCCTGCATGAGTGCGTTCTAGTACTGCCATAGACTCGAACATGGCCAGCATTGCCGTGGTACCGAAGTTGCCACCGAGCCCAAGTGGCTCTACTGGCCACTTTGGTCCTAGGGTGACCAGCACAAAAATAACCAAGTTCGCAGAAGCCCTCAAAACACACTCCTCAAAGTTGATTTGTGTGAAAGATGATTGCGAACCAAGTGTGACAAAGCGATTGCCGAATACGCGGATGCCTCCATAAAAGAGAAAGTGAGAGTCGCTGCAAGTTGAGTGACCAAGTGCCTTCAGGACTGAGACTCTGAATTGCACTCATATGTGCGATTTGGTTCTCAGGGACTTTGTTCTTATGCTATCACGTGACTGACAAAATCTCCAACAGGGCAGGCCCGAGTGTCAGGGGTGCAAACATACTGTGAGTCAGCCACTTGGGCATAGCGCGGCCATCAACATGTACGCATAGCGCGGCCATCAACACTTTGTACAAAGTAAGAACCCAAGCAAAAACCAATCCTTGTGTTCGCAAATGTCCAGAAAGTGTAAGTGTACAGTAAGTGCTGACAATACTTACCCTGTGGTTTGGTTGTGCTTGTTGCAGGGCCTCCCGTTGTGAACCCAGCTACTCAACTTGAAGCACTTTTAGCGATACGAGCCTCAGCCGACAAGAACAGCTCGGCAAGGATGCAAGGTTGGTCGAGGGAGTCTGGTGCTAATGGGGGCTATTGTAAGTGGGAAGGGATCAGTGGTCTAGGTGTCAACTCAAACTGCAGCAGCAACTACTTGGTCAAAGGGTTGGACCTATCACGCGCGGGGCTATCGGGGCCACTCCCAAAGCAGATTGCAGACCTCACACACTTGGAGGAACTCTATCTGTACGAAAACATTTTCGTGGGTCAGCTGCCGGAGACTTTGTCGGATTTGCCTTTGAAGATCTTAAATCTGTACGACAACAAACTGTCGGGGACTATACCGGCCAGCTGGAGTGCCTTAACAGACTCATTGGAGCTGCTAGTATTGGACGGGAACCAACTTACCGGCCCGTTGCCAGAGTGGTTGGGAGACTTTCCAAAAATCGAAAGATTAAGCCTTAATGATAACAGGTTTCAAGGCACTATACCTGCTTCGTGGGGGAAGCTTGCATTATCTGGATCACCAAAAGCTATTGGTTTGGGTGGCAATCCGGGGCTGACGGGGTGCATGCCGGCTGCTTGGAACGCAGATGCAAGTGGTAACAAGTTTTATGCACAGCCAAACATAACAGGTACAAATATCAAGGGCTCAGCAAGTTGCAGTTGATTCATTGCTGGGTTACTGTGTCGACCAATCTTGATAGATCTTGACACTGCCCTGCTCATGAGCACAATGCTGTGGCTTATGCAGTGTGATCGAGCCCGCCCCAGGTCTGCTATGGCATGCATGAGTCTGTCTTGATGCAGCCGTTGTACTGACTCCAGCCAAGGCAGCAATGGGCGGCTTATTTTGTTTGGCATTCAAAGTTTGCAGAGCTTGGCTGGGGCACAGAGACAGATGTTCGTTTTGACCGATCAGTACTGATACTGAACAACACAGCTGCATTGTGCTGCATATTTCTCCAGTACTACTGCTGATGGATTTACTTGCAACTCATGAAATACCGCACAGGGGGACTGTTGCTGCACTTGTACATGCGATCACATGCGGTCGACTGTTGCTGTCGTTGCTACTGCACCTAATAACCAGTAATCATCTTAGGACCTAGTTATGCTAGCTGGCTATATTGCAGAGGTTTCCCTGCCTCCCTGTTGTGTTGCAGTGGCTGTTGATGTGCCATGATGGCACACAGTGGCTGTTCATCATAACCTTTGACACGGATCTGTTGTAGCCCATCACAAGCAGTGGTTGCTGAGTTGAGTCCAGTTGCTTGCATGATACTTTGTTGATCCCATTACCGTACAGTCAGGAAACTGTTGTCCCCATGTATCAACAATTCTACAGCTCGGCTGGGTGTTTTGCTGCCAACATATGCCTGAGTCAGCTGTGATGCAACGGAATCTCCATTCTGATGAACACAGCTTGTGCACCTAGTGTGATGCTTGTGCACCAGTGATACCTGGTCAAAATTTGATGTAGAGGAAGCATGTTTGATGCCTACAAATTGGCTGAGTATGTTTTGCATCCTTACGTGTTGTCACCGTCACGTCCTGGGGCACACACTGTGCTAGTGCCGTGTATTGTCGGCAGCCCAATTGGAACGTTGGTGATGTTCAATCCCTTAGTCATTGCCACCTATCCCTTGCATATAGGTGTCTGGCCTGGTAAATGCTTGGGTGTGCGACTGCAGCAGCTCTCTTCCCACCCCGAAACACAAATGCTTCAGCGTGTCACATACAGGCAATGGATGAAATGAGCTTGCATGTATCGCTGCATGCAGCTGCGCCCAGCTACAGCACATCTGACCTGTTGCATGGCTCAGTTGCTTCACAGAGGGATCTGCCCTTGCTACCTCGTGGTTGAACATTCAGCAGGTGCACGTTAGATACAGAGTCTGTACCTATGGCCCAATTGTCAGGCTTCCGTAGCGCCATTTGGAAGCCTTTTTTAGATTGTAAAATCTGAGGATGGCTACGTGGGGTTAGCTCTAGTGGTTCAGTTGCACGCTATATGTACCTGCATCTACGTCTGCAGCATCTGGTGTGGTATATGAGCTTGCTTCAGCGGGCAGAAGTCTATGAGCGACCAGACACTTCAGGGCGAGTGGCCGGAGTGGGGTCAAATGTCTACTTCTGTGAAACGGAACTTACTGTAGTCCGTGCCTGACACTGCTATCTGCTGCTGCGCCTGATGCAGCCGATCATAGATAATCTTTAGCCTTATGTAGGTTCTGAAAGGTCCCAAGTCGTCATGCCATGGCTTGCAACACGATTCTGGCGTTTCTGGCGCGCGGACCGCCGCTGCGTAACCAGCATATTAACAAACTATGCCTGCCGGTGGGCGTGCATCTGATAGTGCTCACAGTAGTTATGCCTGACATTATGCGCTGCTCTGCTTGCTACCATACAGTCTCTGTCAGATTTTTCAGTAATCCCTGCGTCCATCCAGTGCAGAGAACGCGCGGCACAGCAACGTAAAGTGCAGCGCACACACAAGGAACTGTGCGCAAGAACATTAAGTGCTGTTATATGAATCTGCCGCAGCCAGACCCGCTTTGCGGCAGTAACCACCATGCAACATTCACCTGATGGTTCCACCATGTACAGACCTCGCGCCGGCGTTCTCTGTAAAAACAAGCCCTTGGGTTTAGTTACGAGCACACATGGAGGCTTCCAGATTGCGTCTACGGGGCTTGTGGATGGCGTTGTTACGCAAGTCACACTGGCTCTAAGCAAACTCAGCGTCACGCTGGATGTGCAAGACACTGAGCAGCACATTGATCTCAGCAAGCTGTTCGAGCGCAAAATGTTTGCCACCGTATCAGCAGGAGGGGCCAAGGTAGGCAGCGCGTTCGAAACATCCGCAGGACAGCAGCTGTTCTTGGCCTGTACAGCCAGTGTACTGCTGCGTAGATGCTTTCCATCACTGCTGGCACCTTCAACGCAGCGACAACCACAATATCATCCTTCAGTTTGCATTGATTAGCCAACGAGCTAGCACGAACGATGGCCTGTTCTGCCTAAGCAGGGAATGCATATGCCTAGCCCTAGCATCCCGGAGGGGTTCATCAATATCACAAGCCAATCCAGCCAAACCTCGTTTGCTCACCCACCCAAACGTACGTACCCCGCAGGTATCAGCAAACCACAGTACTAGGCACAATCAACTCCTCTACCAGCGTCTCAGGCAGCCCAATGAAGCGCAAGGTTCACAGCAGTCAGCCCTAGAGCCCCACCACCAGCACAACATGTTACAGGGATTGCAAATCGGTGACGCCACGCTGCAAGGCACATGTGACATACATGTAGGCGGCTCCATCAGCCGACAGACAACTTGGAAGGTATGTATGCTGAATGTTATGCCAGTTCACACGCATAGTCCGTCTGGAACTAGCAAACCGGGCAGGGCCTGATGCTCTCACCAGGCCTGAGGCAGGAGGTGCAGCAGTGCTGCCCTGCAGGCCACTGGTCCACACCAAAATGCCGATACATATGTGTCCGTCAAGCCCCACCTGCTGTGAAAGTGCGCTGACTGTCAATTGGTATGCCTTGCATGTAAATCTTCAAAACATACTTGAATCAAACCCGTGGGCTGAACATCTATGCCATCGCTTTGTGTGGTTATGAACTGCAGACTGTGAGCTTCACAGCTGCCTTGGAAGTCACAGTACAGTTGTGCTTCTGGTTTGACAACCCTTCAGCACCAGCAGCAGCACCAACAGCTGCTGCTAGCACCAACAGCATCAACACCTGTATGATGGAAATAATAGCATCAAATGAATCGACAAACAGTAAGTTTGAGTGTAGCAGCAGAATAATCAGCAGTAGAGAGGTAGAGTCAGCAGCTGCAGATACACTGCCACCGCTAAGGCTGACAGCTGGCAGCAGCAGCAGTAACATGCTGCCTGTCACCCCAACAGCAGCAGGAACAGCAGATGCCCTGACCCCCTCACCAACAGCTGCAGCAGCGGACGCTGGTGACACTCCTGACACAGACTACAAATCGCCGATGGAAGAAAGCCCTATCAAAAGCCAACCTTCAACACCAACAAGCAGCCGACTGGCCTTGGGTGGCACGCCCAACTGCAAAATGCTAGACTCCCCACCCAAGTACAAGCTACCGCTTCTCAGATTGAAGGCAGTTCACAGTAACAGTGAGGCCTTATCAACTACACCAACAGCAGCAGATGGTATCCTACATGCATTGACTCCCAAAACAACAGCAGCAGGTTCAGCTGATGCAGAATGGAAGTCAACGTTTGGAGACAGCACGCCCAAGAGTCAGCCCACAACGCCTATGAGCAGCAGAAACCTGCTCGCAGCAATCTCAGAGCATAAGGCCCTCACAGACGTAGTTCCCCAGCCCCGGCCGGCAGCAGCGGCAGCAGCGGCAGAGTCAGCAGCAAATCACACAGTGCTGCTAGTCGGTCTCAAGCCAGCTGTTTGCCGGTTGCAGCGGCCTGCTTCCTTTTCAACTGCAGCAGCAGGAACCGGGGATAGAGTGCTAACCCCTAGGTCACCGGCGGCAGCGGCAGCAGCAGCAGCGACTGAGGATTGGGCGGCGCTGGCTGCTGCGGCGTCTAGTCCCCGAAAGGCCCGCCGTACCCCGACACCATCGGCCCTGGACAGCGTCCGCCGCTCGGTCGATAAGTTGGCTCAGAGCTATGAAGCCATGAGCAGGTTATGTGACAGATCGGATCAATCAAGGCCCGGTACCCCTACTGAAGTTGGCCCAGCAGCAACAGCAGCGGTGGCAGATGCACAATCACTACGTGCAAAGAGCCCTGGGGTGTTCCCTAGCCCTTCAAAGCTTGTCCCCGCTAGCATCGCTGCTGGCAGCAGCAGTAGTGACTACAGGGATGCCAATCAGCAGCAGGATGTAGAGCAGAAAGGGGCGGCAGAAGCAGCAGCAGCGACAGGCGCACTAATGATTCTGGGACCAAACTTTTGCAGAAGATCTGAGGGCAGCAGAAGTGCTGGCAGCAAATGTGCAGTCACTAACGTTACAGCAGCTTGGCAGGGCAATCCTATCAGCAGGACTGAAGAGACAACAGTGATAGAGGGTCCGAAGGCGGCACTCTGCCCTGCTGCAACACCGGCAGCAGCAACAGCAACAGCAACAGCAGCAGAGCCTACTACTGCTGTTGGAGCTGCATTGCCCACCAGCAGGGTGCTGGATCCTGGCAACACGAAACGCACCCCTGCCTCAATTTCTGACGATCTGACTGATGAGCCAGTCCTTGCAGCTGCCAATGAATCAGCAGGAGCTCTCTCAGCTGCCAGCAGCAGCAGCAGCAGCAGCGCAGGTAGTGAACGGGGTCTCAAGCTGCTAGGAAAGGGAGGGTCTACTGCAGTTATAACCCTGGGGATTTGTACTGCTGCAGCTGCAGCTGCAGTAGTAGGACTCTTGAGGTTACATGCCAGGGCATCTCGTGCAGCCTCTGGGGTGTGAAGGGATTATCCAATGTTGTGCTCACAAAGCGCTCAGTTGCAAGCCGGTTTGTGCATCATTGCATCCGTGACTGTGCTTATACTATGGTGGTATCAGTTGGTCTTGAGGTGATTGAACACCAGGCAGGGATTGCAAATGACAACATGAACTATGCTCACTACTCTGTACCATGAATCTGCCGAGTTTAGTTTGCTAGGTCGATGATAATAACTAATCTGAGTTATGTTGCTGCAAACGTTGCTAGTACGATGATCCACCCATATGCTGAGCATTGAGAAAATAGCTAGATAGTTGGTTTGCTGACCTGCTCTGAGAACTATTCAGCATTTCTAGTTAGGAGCATGCATGCTCCTAATATGTCTATATGTCGTCTGGCACAATCGCCTGGAGCTGGCCAGCTAGCTGCAGCGCTACTCTAGAGTAGGAACGTTTAGATAGTTTGACTTGTTATCAGCAAGATTGCTGAAGTACAAATTGGCATGGCAAGTTGCATTGCTCCCTGATTGAGCACATAGGATTATCACAGGCATAACAGCGGTAAATGTCGTGCATTGTGCAGCATAGTGCCCCGGATAGTGAGACACAACCAGCTTCACAGCCGCTTTGCATCGCATGTAGGCAGCATATCATGTAGGCAGACACTACAGAAGATACCACAAATCATGCACATTGAAATAACCTCATGGCATGCACTGATTAGCTTCATGTAGTGTAGGCAGGCAGGACTTCTTCACCAACAAACATGGCTGCTGGTAGATAGGGGTGGCTTAGCTAGTTGTTTGCACTTTTTGATGTACGCCAGTGCCACACTTTGAATGTGTGCCATGGCCACACAGCAGCATGCCGCGGCTGCCACAGGAACAGTGCACACAATTGTGCTATGGGGTGATGTGGGTACCTGTGTAAGACCCATCTCAGGATGCCTTCTGATGTGAAGTGTCTGGTTTAAATTGCTCATGCAAGCATAATGGTTCAATTCGATGTGCACTGGTACGTTGAGTTGTCGAGTGCATAATCATTATGCAGTGGTGCACATTGGTTGCTGAAAGTTTGCTGTTAATGCAGCTACTCAACAATTGGGTTACCTTGCTCATAGCACAATATGTTCATAGTCTGCTCTTACAAGCAGTGACATTCTATGGTGCAGAGCATGATTCCCAAACGTAGCAGTGATGCAAGCATTCTATGTTGCATGAGCTAGATTCCAAACTATCATGCCTTGGTAATCGAGTGATACAAGCTTTCTGTGTTGCATGAGCTGCGTGCCAAAACTGCCAAACCAGAGTACTACTAGTATGGCATGCACCACCAAACCCGGTTCCCCTCCCTACTGCGAAAGGCCACGGCATGAAAAGCTTGTGGGCGGACTGCTGAGGGATGCTATCTCCTGAACCACACGTTGAGGTGCCACTGCTGACAGGGTTACAGTGGCAAGTACACCAACAAAAAGGCTGCGGGCATTGCACAATCTGCAACTCAACATGCTGGCACTCAGCAACATGCTGCTGTGTGGCAAGTTCAGGTGCTAATCCTTTCACCCTGGCTCCAAGGCCTCAGCCTTTGACAGAGGTCTCGTTGCAGTGTGCATTGCTCCTAAGGCAGCCACAGCATTTTATAGGGTTGAGAAGTTTTGGAGTGTTCAGCTGGTACCAACTCACCAGTGCCCCGTCCGCAGCCAATTGGGACACAAACAGCCACTGATGTACAATGCTGCTACAGCATGCAGGCCATTCAGTATAGGCACTGGCCCTGCTGGCGAGATGTCACCTGACCATGCTCTAGTGGCCCCAGCAGAACAGTGGCCTGGCTGGGTGCGTGCTCTTCACACAGGCACTAGCCTTGACTCAAAGATAGAGACACTTGTGCACGGCAGCACGGCTATTGAATACATTGTATAAGGGCAGGATATTTGAAGCCAGGGCATTTGTGAAATGGCATTGCAGCAGCACAACACAGTAGCGGGTTGGCTGTGGCAGCAAGCAAGCAGCCGGACTATGCTGCAGCCACCATAGCAGTGAGTTGGGCAGACAAACGTACACAACGCTCTTCAAGACGCTATACAGTCTGCGCGGAGAGAAGGTGTGGCAGTTACAGATGCACCAGCCGCATGGGACGCTCAGGCGGAACACCTGTCCTTGCAAAGTGTGCTACATGCGCCACCAAGGCAAAGTGGACGGACAGGAGCATGGAGCCAGTGTTGAGGGGTCTCCCTTTCTTGAACTGTGTTATTTGCGAGTGACACGTTTGCCGGGCTCGCTTTGCTGCTTGCTTATCCTGGTTGGCAGATGACTATCCGCTTGCGACAGATAGTGCGCGGCACCTGCTAGAGCTTTGCAGAATCTCCGAACGCTGCAAGATGGCAGCCGTCGTAGAGCCCATAGATGAGTTCGAGGTCGCCCGTCAGCTTTTCAGAGATCAGCCGGCTGGCTTTCCTTATGAGGGCTTTGATATTGAGGAGCTGATCCTCCCTGAGGACGATGACATGGGTATCAGGAGTGACGATGATGATGAAGAGGAGGAGGAGCTTGAAACTGAGACAGGCTTCGGCTCCGTCATTGGTAAACAGCATACTAATGCACATGGTATAGTGCGATGTGATTGGTTGGCAGGATTTGTGAACGGGCTGTGGATGTTGTGGTTTGCAGTGGTGGACAACCTGCCTGTTGTACCCGAGGACAAGCATGAGAAGCTCACCAACGTGCTCCGCAAGATCTACAGTCAGATCGGCAACGTCAGGGAAGGTGTGAGACCCAGCGGGTCAGCGCTGCACCTCTGCATGTGGATCTGGTGCTCTGCAACAGTATAGCAGTACTGCTGCGCAATTTGCAGAAGAAGCAAAGTTACAGACACCAGCGGCACTGCACAGCACACGAGCAGCATACGTAAAAACAGGTCATCGCATGTGGTGGTTGTGAGTGCAGCAGCGGCGCTCGTTGCCTGGTGAGCAGCATTAAAGCAAGCACTGTCAGCGGCGCAGTTCTTCACTGTTACCAGGCCACTGCTCTCCTTACAAGCATCACGTGCCTTGCGCAGGTGGCATCTTCATGCCTAAGGATTCCAACAACATGAACAAAGGCTTTGCTTTCGTGGAGTTCCACACGCCTCAGGTGCGTTGCAGCACCTCAGCAGCAGCTGCGGCACACGCCCCAGGAAGCAGCAGGACCAGCAGCACTTGCAGCAACTTAGTGCCACCGACCAGTGTTTCAGTGAACTGGAGTCATCAAGACCAGCAGTAGTTCGCCTGCTTGAAGCTTGCATCATGCAGCAGGGGCAACAGCTGTCCCTTGAGGCCTGTTGGCATGGTTTACTGCTGTATCGGTTCATGGCAGTCAAGCATCAGCCCCACTTTGTGGAAGGCAGCAGCTAACAGGTGTCAGCATCCAGCAGCAACCATACACACTTAGCCTCCTTGAGTGCCTCATCTGCAGTAGCAGCAGCAGCGAGCATTTCTTGTCTGGTCGCTGCAGGCTTGTCAGGAAGTGTGCTTGGACATGATACTTCCCCAAGCTGGTGACAGAAACCAAGCTGTACACGTGCTGCCTGCTGTGTTCTTGCAGGAAGCTCAAGCTGCTCGTGGGCAGACTGATGGCTACAAGCTTGATAAGAACCACACCTTCAAGGTCAGCATGTTTGATGACTTTGACAGATATGCCAAGGTGCCAGATGAGTACCAGGCTCAAGAGGTCAAGGCATACACACCCATGGTGAGCAGCAGGACTGCGGTGCAGGGGCAGGCACGGGGGGTAACGGGGCGCCTGCCAAGAATCAAGGATAGACCAACATGCGTTTTACAGTGAACGTTGCTGGGTGTCCACAGACGCCTATCTTGTGTTTTGGTTATGGTTGTGTTTTGGCTGTGGGCTATTCTATTGATATCCTCAACAGTAGTTCAGCAATGCGGCTTGGTTTAGCTGTGCAGCTTGGCAGTACATGGTCACACTAGCGTCTGGCAACTGCATGATTCAGCAGAGGCGAAGCTTGGAGTGGTAACACAGCTGCTGCTTTGCTGCACCTGACATAGCTAGTTGGCTTCGCCAGCTTATAGCCTGGGGAACAAGCCATTGTGCTCAAGTGTTGCAAGACTGAGAGCTGTAGGGCAGTGGTGTCGAAGTACAGAGGGTGCAGAGGATCGTACCGTAGGCCAGCAAGCACTCAGCACATAGCAACTGCCACAAAGCTCAGCTGACAGCTTCCAGGCAGGCTACTATGCTCACAACTTAGAGGTCAACTGCAGCAGTCCTTCAGCAGACTCCAGAACCGGACCTGGACCGGATCTGGACTTGCGGACCTGGTGGACCTCAGAGCATTGTATCTACTATTGGTTGTACGCAGCCTTCTGCATGCAGGGTCTCCCGCAGCTGTGCTTACTGTTGATTCAACTGTATGACTGCAGGAGAACCTGCACAACTGGATGCAAGACAAGATGGGCCGTGACCAGTTCATCATCAAGTACGGCGATGAGGTAGTGGTATACTGGAATGACGGCCGCCGCTGCAGAGCTGACGAGGCCTACAAACGGTCCTTCTGGACAGAATCATTCGTGCAGTGGTCCCCCATGGGCAACATGGTTGCTACCATGCACAGACAGGGTGTGGCCGTGTGGGGAGGCCCAAGCTTCTCGAGGTTGATGCGGTACAGTCATCAAAACGTGCAGCTGATTGAGTTCTCTCCAGCAGGTGGGTGAACTGCCTTGGATTGTTTGATTCCGGATGATCTACCAGCCTGCAACCAGTTGTCAGTTGGTACATGCGTTGGTCACTGCTGCTGCTGCTCAGTGTTGTTGTTTGCCACCATACGAAGCAGTTTGCAAGCATGGTGTCGGTTTAACATGTGCACGCAGTGGGTTAAGAACGTGTGCTGGACAACTGCGGCAGTCCTGACAGCCACTTTGCCTGGCATCAACTGTGTTCTATCATGTATTCATCGTCCGCTTTCGTGTCATAGAGTTTGACAGGTTACAATAGACTCCTCACCATATATCACAGCTCTTTGCATCCTTGGTCTGAAATCCCACACTACATGGCTTATCGGGTGCTGAGCATAACATGGATTGCATCATTCTGCATAATCATACATTGCGGTACACTAGCGCCAGGCACTGAGCACGCTGCAACTACTGCTTGGGGCTGTCTCTCGCTCCTTGCCGTTTTCTTTTTATCGTGCTACATCACACACCAGGGGCCACAAATCCAGCGAACAGCAGCAGCTCTACTGCTCTAGCTCTACAGTTGTCCCCACAGTCTGGTCCCATACCTGCATAGAAGCCACCCCATCAGCCATAGCTCTATGGCCATCGGCCCCGCAACCCAAACCAGATGCGGAAACAACAACACCCAAGGCAGTGATTCTATTACTGCCACACTTGCATCGAAGGCGGTTACCCCAGGCATCCATTAACAACCCACACCTGCATGTTCACAACATTGCATGCATTGTGATGTATCTGCACTGCCAGTGGTGGTATGGTGTGCGGTGTTTGCTCTTGTTTGGTAATGTGTTCCTGCTGTGTTGGGGCAGCGCACTGCTTCAAGTTATCTAGAATGTGCTGTATGGCGCGTTGCTGTAAGCATATCCGACGAGTGTTGCAGCAGTGCATCAGCAACGAGAGGTCTCAATGCACTGCAAATGGGTGACAGCGCCCTCTTTCACTTGGTCCTACATGGCACTGCAGCTTTGCCAGCGCATCTATCTTGTTGCACGGCTCAGTCACTTTTACATGGTATTTCCTCATGCTTATGCCTGCCCGCTCACCACAGAGGAAGTTCATCATGCCATATGCCAGCATGGAGGTGCACCTGAAGTGCAATATGTTACTCTGCTGAACATGCCTTTGTTTGTTCCCACCTGCTGCCCCTCAGAACAATCCCTTTATTGTTCAGCAGCATCAAGACCAACCAACATTCCCATCTGTTACTTGAACTACAATCAACACCCCTGTCACGTGTTTGTCTGCCCCAACGTGCCTCTCCTGCAGAGAAATTCCTCATGTCATACAGCAGCATCGAGCCCACCAACCCCCGTGAGAAGGTACAAGTCCTACTCAACGTCTTTGACACACGCAGCGGCAAAAAGCTTCGAATCTTCGGGGGCAACATGGAGGACTATGCCATCGGCAGCTCAGCAGGACCTGGCGGTGCTCTGCGCTGGCCAATCTTCAAGTGGGCTGGTGGTTATGAAGACAAGTACTTCGCTAGGCTCACCAAGGGTGCAATCAAGATCTATGAGACGCCTGAGATGACACAGCTAGACAAGAAGGACTTGAAGCTCGATGGCGTGCAGGTATCATGCTGGAGGTTTAGGTCGCCCGGTGGTTCGAAGTGCCATATGTGGTCTGCAGATAGGTGGCGTGCCAAGGAAGAGCAGAGCCTGGCACTCTGCGCGGCAATAAAACACTTTGCACACATTGTGGTAGTTGGGTATACATCAGAAGCTGTTTGTTACTGCAGTCAAAGATGGATCAGAGTGGCATATGAAGCCCAACTCACTCGTTCCCTGCTGCCGCGTCTGCCGGTGGAGAGAGGCAAGGCTACATGTAGGTACTTTCACCATCTTATACGATACTCTCACCATCATATGCGATACTCTCACCATCTTACGGCGATACTCTTACAGCAAATGCTTGATGCCAACTGGTGTCTGCAGGACTTTGAGTGGTCACCAGCCGAGCCCCTGCTAGCAGCCTACACTCAGGAGGTCGGTGACAGACCAGCCAACATCACGGTCATCAGGATACCTGAGAGGACCAACGTACGCAGCAAGCAGCTATTCAACGTCAGTGGTAAGTCTGCTTTGCCCGTTGATAAGTTCACGCTTGCTTTGTTGTAGTTGTGTGCAAGCAATTGGCAGTTTGGACTGATGCTTGAGCTAGTAGCAGCTTTGTGCAAAGTGTCGTCTTGTTCGGGCTAGATGCAGATGAGTTCTGGGCATTTGCGTAACCGATGCCACAGGCTGCAGGCGCCGTGTGATACTCCTGCGCTGTCTGTGACACTGCCTGCGTCCGCTTCAAACCCAACATGGTGCAAGTATCTCTCCCCCCCCCCCCCTCCCGCGGGCAGAGAGCTTCATTCAGCTCCAACTCACCCACATGTGTGCTGGGTGTTTGTTCCTGCAGATGTGAAGATCTTCTGGCACCCTCAGGGTGACTACCTAGCTGTGAAGGTTGACCGCTTCACAAAGACCAAGAAGAGCACGTACACTGGCTTTGAGCTGTTCAGCATACGGGAGAAGGATATCCCCATGGATGTAAGTGACATGTATTGCTGTCAAGCACACCGGACTGTTGAGGGGGCGGGGGGCTTGTGATGTTGTCTTCCTGTGTTTCCTTACGCAGCTGGGTGTTTGGGCGTGGTTCAGGATGCAGCATAGGGCGGCGGTACAATATTGCTGACCACTCACTTGTCCGCCGATGTGACAACATTTGCACGTAGTAGTTAGCAGTGTTGATGTACTGCTGTGTGGTTGGCAGCTCAATCAATTGTGCATAACCTGTGTTGGGCACTCCTGTACACTTGCTTGTGCTTTAACCGCGCGGAACGTCTCTGAGTGACATGTGACTCTCATACCCACGTTTTCTTCTGTTCCCAGGTGCTCGAGCTGCCCAACAAGTCTGAGAAGGTGCTGTCATTCGCCTGGGAGCCCAAGGGCCACAGGTTTGCCATCGTACATGGTGACACAGCACGCCCCAACGTCAGCTTCTACTCCATGAAGGATGAGAAGGGCAAGCTAGGAGTCAAGCACTTAGGTGAGAAGGACCCAGCTCTTCTTTGGCCGCTTTGAATATGCAGTCTGCAGGAAGCCACGCTGCTTTGCATAGCATACCACAGTGATGTGTGGAGAGTTCTGGCATGCTTGTAAAGCTTTCCTATGTGCAGTTTGAAGCAGTCGCCTGCTACAAGTCTGGGCCGCCAATGCGATTTCTTGAACTGCCAAGCTGATTGAGGCAAGTGGTCAAACAGCCCCTGAAGCGAGTCCGCAGCCTTTAGTGTGCCCTACAACGGTGTGTAGCTATCATTCACCCCAACATGGTGTATAGGCTCTCTCTTTATGCATTGCTGGCTCATCACTTACTGCTGCTTGTATGCTTGTTGCTTTGCCCCCAGGCACCCTCACTAACAAGGCCTGCAACGGCATCCACTGGTCACCCAATGGCCACAACATTGTCCTATCCGGCCTCAAATCCCTCAACGGCCAGTTGGAGTTCTTCAACGTGGACGAGTTTGAGGTGCTTGCAGCAGTTGAGCACTTCATGGCGACTGATGTGGAGTGGGACCCCACAGGCAGATACGTTGCTAGCAGTGTTACAAGCATACACCAAATGGAGAATGGCTTCAATATGTGGAGCTTCAACGGCAAGCTGCTGTACACGTGAGTATGTCTGTGCACTTGCAGCATCGTATTAGATATAAGCTACCCACCAGCCATAGCTCTATGGCCATCGGTCCCGCGCCTCATTTCAAGGTGGAAACACAGCGTTGTTGGTTATTGGCGAGCTACGTGGCAGCTGGCTTTGATTGCTTGTTGGGTGGCACAGAGGGGCGGTGGGTGGGGAGTCCTCAGTGGTGATCTGCTCTCTGTCAGCTGCAGTTAGTAGTGTTTCCTGAGCAGGGGTTGGCCTAGCGCAGGTTCTCTAGCTGCTCGTTGACATACCAGCTCCAGGGGAGTTATGTACCAGTTGTAGTTTCAAAGTGAAGATCAGGCCTGTGCAGACTTCTGTGTTTTCTGTATCAGGTCTGACAATTGTCATGCTCACATTTTCAACCTAGACACTGCGGCCGATCCTCGGCGCCACCTGCCTTCCTTGCACGGCCCCTGCTTTGAATGTTCCGGAGACTTGTTCTGATTGATCATACACAAGAGCTGTGGCAGATCCCAACGATGGCTTGTTTACCAACATGTGCACTGCACTGCCTACCCTACAGGTTGCCCAAGGACCGCTTCCAGCAGCTGAGCTGGCGTCCTCGTGTGCCCAGTCTGCTGCCGAAGGAGAAGGAAGAGGAGATCAAGAAGAATCTCAAGGAGTACAGCAAGAGATATGACGAGGAGGATGAAGCACTGCTCCTGCAGGTGGGTAATGCTTCCTGTGGACCGCAGCATTGCTGCTTTGCGCAAGTCGTGTGTCGGAGTGTATGTTCCTTGTGTGTACGGCAATAGCGTCGTATGTCAAGGAGCATCTACTGCAGGCATACATTGCTGCACAAGCCTGTGTGGCTACTGAATCCCTGTGCGCATGCAAAGCAATGTGATTTGTTGTAGTGTTTTGTGCCCGCACCTTGCAGCATGTTGACACTCTGTGCGCGGATGCAGGAAATGTAGCACAGCAGCAGGCAGAGGCAGGATCAACGTATGGTTCAGCAGCAACAGAAGTGTGCTGCCCCAAGAGACCCAAAGTGTGCTGCCCTAAAGCAGCAAACTGTTATGGCCAACACAACTGCCGTTGCTGTATTTGTCCTTGCAGGCTGATGCGGATGTGCTGCAAGAGAGGCAGAAGCAGCAAGAGGAGTGGGATGCAGCAGCAGCAGCTCGCGCTGACTACATCAGCAGGATACAAGAGTTCTACGAAGAGACATACGGCGAGAGGGCCAGGGAGAAGGAATACGTTATGGAGACTGTTACAGTGGAGCAGGTTATTGATGTGAAGGAGGAGCCATACCAGAGCTAAGCAACTCTGGTCGTATTCCCGCGGCTGATTCAAGTGTAGTCGCGGCTGTCTGGGGTTCTTTGAAACTGCATTACGTTATTGTTCGGAGGAGACAAGAGGTTTGGATGTGGAGTTTACAGCAGCACAAGGGCCCGCCGGCCGCCGCGGCAGGTGTAAGGGGCACCAACGATGAGCAGTAGCTGAAATGCTACAGTTGTTTGGTTGTGTGCTTGTTTATGCAGGCTAGCTGTGTGCTTGTTTTCATTATTCACAAAGTATTATGTGGCTTGTACGTTATAGCTGCATCTACTGCAACGAGAAAGACGCACGTGCGGCAGCAGGCAAAGGGGGTGCTGCTGTTATGCAACCGATGGGTGTAAACCGACGTTGCTTTTCGTGGGAAGACGGAGTGACGACTTTCTCGGACCTTAAGTCAGCGGGAATGATCCCCCCGGTGGCGCCGGATTGCTTCGAGCCGCATACGCATAGTCCCGTTGTCGCGGCGCGCCTCGCTGAGCAACCCCTCCTTTCCGAAGCAGGTTGCCTGGGAGCTTCCTGCGGGGTAGCTGTGCTGATCAGTGTCTGCTTGCATTCAACCCTGAGCGTTGACGATGACTCTCACGGTCTCGATTTACACTGCTTTGAACAAGACACTGCATTGAACAAGACACTGCAAGCTGGGTGGGCTGCTTGTGTGCAGCTCAAACTCTCAATGCACCGGAGCAAGTGATAAGACCCTAAAGTATTCATCACTTCCAAGAGGCTGTACTTCCTTGTTCACCAGACTAATGGCAGCGACTTAGGCCACCTCAGCACCTACCACAAAAGACACAACACGCTTTTGTGGCACAACTTCCGCACCCTTGTGGATAACACTACCGTACGGTATCTCAGCAACGCAGTCACTGCAACATGAACAACAAAGAACATCTGACACACGTTGGCGGTGTCATCATTGCGGCGAGTGTGATCACTGATGGCATATGCTCCAGCTGGACCATAACATACCAAACACAGCGCACCCAACACTGACCATCAGTAATCAAAGTCCCAGACTCACTGTACGCTACATTATTGCTCAAGCAACACATTGAACCTAGGGTGCTGTGGCAGCTGCCTTGTCCTCTTTCCCCGGCACCTGCTTGATCTCACAGCTATCACCCACTGTTTGCACCATCCTGCTAAGCCACTGCCCTATGTTAGTGTTCAAAATAACATCGTTATATGTGGGAGTGCCTTTGACGGCTGTTAGGACACCATAAGCTGCCAGGTCAGCGAGATTGGGTCTGTCACCACCCATAAACTTGCGAGTGCCAACAGCATCGATGAACTCATTAGTGTCCTGCAAGCAATGACAAGGCAAACTACAATCAAAAAGCATGTTGTGATAACAGCTATGCACTCCAAACTTGACTCCGGTTTATGTGAGTCCTGGTTGTCTTTGTGTGTCTGGTGCTTTTCCCTTGTTTCGCTGTTCTTTTGCTGGTGGCAATTGTGTCTACTCATCTGCCGAATAACACATGAACAAGCATGCTGCGATTGGGCTCGACGCTTGGGTGGCAATTGATGGTTAGTGGTGGCAGAAGCTGTCAAGCAGACAGCTGGGCCGCAGAATGAGTCTGACCGCCATCCCTGTTGTGGGACAACTTGTCTTGGTGATACGGCTGACTGTTCAATAACATAACCCACTGCTGTATGCAACCACACCCTTACACATGCCATATATAGCTGCAGAAGCGATTGAGCCAATGCGATGTTCCCATTCAGGTACCCAGGCACGTACCTCAGCTGGCACACTGTGTGCTGCTGTTTGCAAACTTCCTTAACTAACAATGCTGGCGACGGGCTGTAGTGACTGACGATAACTGGATGGCAATCCCTACACACCTTATATAGGGCTTCTCGTAGATCGCCAGTGATTCCGTACTTCTTTGGCATGCGTGACCCGACCTGCCACATCAGCACAGCACCCGCCACACGCACTGACTGCTGGACTGCCCAATTCCAGTGAGACTGTTCTGTCATGTACCCGAATGTGTCCCATGATTCACTGCAAATATGAAGGGAGACCCACATTATTAGCATCACGGGGTTTTGCATACGAGCTTGACCCAACAACTTACTTACTTTGCTGTTACGACTACAGCCAGGGTGCATTCCAGTTTCGAACCTTGGGGGGCTTACTGGATGTATTCCTGTACCATAGCATCAAGGCCCTGGCACACTGGCAAACGTGTTCATGCTTTGGTTTTGAGCTGACTGCTAACCCACAGACACAGGCACACAATGTAACAGTAAATGAGCCACAAAGAGGTTGCCGTACCCATCTGTACCCATCTGTACCCATCTGCAACGATAAAATGATATTAACAGTGTTACTCACTCCCAGGATCTGTAGATGTTGGCTGTGATAAGTTTGACGTATCGCTCATCAACCCACTTGCGCCAACGCCTCTCTTCCTCGGCACTGCTGCTGTCAGTGCTGCTGCTGCCGCTGCCTTTGCTGAACCTGCAGCCACACAAGTATGCACAGTTGCTTCATTTGAATCACCGTAGTGGTGTCCACAAGATGGTGGATGCGGCTAAACAGATGCAAGCGCCAGGCCAGTGTTCATGGCAGTCGCAGTGAATACTGGGCTATACAACGGCCTCTGCATGCACTCGTAGGTGGAACCAGCTGATTGAAATTGCCAATGTACCAGCAAAACAACAGCTGCATATGCAGCTCAAGGTCAGCCATCACAATGCTGCTGCAGGAAATCCTACTCATGCATCTGTTCAGCCATTCGAACTGGTTGCTGCTCAGGTGAAGCACCCACCAACTCTTGCTGCCGCTGCTCCTGCTGCTGCTGGTGCCGTTGGTTTGCAGTTCCGCTGCTAGTCTGCTGATGATCGCGCTGCTGTCGACCAACACTTCGTCTTCAAGCTTTACTACTGGCACTTTGCGATACGTACTCCATTTGAGTTCACCCTTTGTTAGGGGGTTGACTTCTATGGTTTGATAGGGCAACTGCAGTGGCGGGAGGACCAGGGGACAACAGGGTCAGGAAAGCAGCTTATCAACAGGTGTGTTACGCTTGCTGCGCAAGCAGGCGCCTGCTGGAACGTGAAATAAAGCAGCAACCGCCATGGAGTCGGTGGATGGCCTCGCAAATAGCTGTAAACAGACCACCATCGGCACATGCTGGAGACAGCATTCCTGTCAAGATTGATGGCTGCTCTGTGGCTGTGCGATATTACCTTGTGGTAGTCCAGGAAGGCCTTCACTTTACAGCAGAACGGACACACT
>NSMO01000112.1:0-13581 GCA_002588565.1 Coelastrella sp. UTEX B 3026
AGCATAACCTAGACCTTCCAGCTACGGCCAGCTATACCTTCCAAGAAGGTACCAAAAGTACCAGCTATAGTCCGATTGCAGCAAGAGCTACTACTCCGCTACATACCAGCACTTCAATAGTATGGCATACTATTGAACCTGTGATCAATAAACCAAAGCGCTGGTGCTAGCATTACTGTTACACCAATTACCAATGAACCAAAAGCCCTAGTGCTAACAATACTACTAAATGTGACCAATGAACTAGAGCGCTGGTGCTAGCATACTACCTGTTATACTACCGTACCTGTCACCAATGAACCAAAGCGGTGGTGCTAGCATTACTGCTAAACCAACTAACAATGAACCAAACCTCTGGTGCTAACAATACTACTAACATGTGACCACTAAACCAAAAGCGCTGGTGCTAGCCTTACTGCTAAACGAATGAACCAAAAGCGATGCTGCTAGCATACTATTAAACTTGTGACCAATTGACCAAAAGCGTTGGAAATAGCCTTACTACTTAGTATCACTGGTGACCTATGATACAAAAGCGCAAGCGCTAAAGTAGACAGGGCAAGGCGACCAGCCTTCACACCTGCGATGCGTTGGAATCAGAGCGTTTCAGTCTCATCATGCACAAGATTCCCAACCAGATGACAGCAGCACAGAATACCACATTGATCACCAACACCAGGATGCTGATAGCGCTGATCATACGACCAAACCATGGCTCATTCTGCTCAACACCCACAGGTGGGATGAAGCACAGCATAGATAGCGATGTGGCAAATAACACTGCCATAGATGCAGCTTGCAAGTGCTGCGTGGCACCCCTAAATGGCTTGATCCATACCACCAGAATCAGATACCAGCCGAACGCCGCACTCAGGATTAGTACCTGGTAGTACTCATGCATGAGAGAGCCATATACCATAATGAAGGTCAAGACGATGGTTTGACAGTGGATCACTGCATCCCAAGCTAGTACCAGCCTATAAGCCCACACACCACTGATAACCTGCCAGATCTCGAACGACCATACATGCACTTTGTGGCTAACCATGTGCCAAGCACGGGTGAATCCACAACCATCTAGCGTAAGTGGTGTCCATGCAGGCGTTGTGTCCGCTTGAGATTTGTACTGTTGGTAGTTGTAGTCTTTGAAAAGGAACCCACATAAGTTGACAAAGGCTTCGGTATGCAGGATGCCACGATTGTCAGCAAGCCAAAGCAAGGTGCACTTCAAGACAGGCATTGACACAAGGAGCAAAAGTGTGGAGATTCCAACACCAAGCGCCCACTGGCGTTGCATAGGGTCGCCATTGGAAGACAGTGGGCAATCGAACCGCATGTCCATAACCCAGAGAGATTGTTGGCACACCGGAGCACAGACAAACACAGCAATCCCAATGCGTGCAAGAGAAGGGTACCAGAAGAATAATGTGACCAACCATGTAGCAAACATGCGTGCTTTTAAATGGGAGGCCAAGGAAGGTGGCGGCTGGGACAATAGGCCAGCAATGTGCTTGTACAATGCACTGGCTTTGGCCCATGTGAACCATGATGCAAGCCTTTTGCCCACCGTGGACACACACCCACCCCTGTTGCGCAGCACACTGTGCCACCATGACACGCACAACCATGTGGCGGTCTGCAACATTGTCACCACCATGAACATGCCAAAAGGGGCCAACAGGTTGAGGAGAGCTTTCAAGCCAGCACGTGTGCTATCAGCCGGTAGGATGCAATCTAGAGATGCTGACGAGCCACATGCGAGGTTCCATGCATCACTGATGGCTGCAAACGTGTTGCCCAGCACGCCTGGCCAGGTGATTGGGACCTTGGCAACGATGCCAGCTGCATAGCTGAAGTATAGGGCAAATGCCTTCAAGATGTCTGTTAGCTGCATGTTGCCTGTGTCGGAGTTGTTGTAAGCTGTGTGCATGTACCGGGCCTCTGCAATGCTAACAGTGGTGGTGAACCAGATGGCAACGATGAAAGCAGCTCCAAATAATAACACCCACATGATTTGTGCCATAGTGTTGTTTGCCCGCCCGTCTCCTTGCTTGCCGCCAAAGCATTGTTGACATACGAACACGTCAGTTTGACCGTAACCATCACCACAGACCGTGCACATTGGTCCGGTGTATCCTTCCGAGCATTGAAGTTGCTCATATTTCCTCCACTCCTTGCCACTCACATTACTGCACTGTAGTTCATTGGCAAGGTCTACAATGGCTTTCTCATCTGCATGTGAAGCCCGTCTGCAAGCTTTGGGGTTGTAGCACCTACAAGGCAATCAATGTTCATGAGGCGCTTGCACATGACATTCTAATTGTATGTGGGCTTTTTCAACACTTCTCTTGGCAATCATGTGCTGATGAAGGACAATGGTGCGTGCGTGTAAGAAAGCATGTTTCTACTGGCTTACTTGCATCATGACAAAAGGCCTCGCAAAGGTTGGTTGAAGACCACATGCTACATCTGCAAATGACTACAACATCATTTGGCATTGCTGGTATGTGATACAAACATCATGCCAAACTGTGTTTTCTTGCATATACCCGTACCAAAAACCCACCTTGACACATCTCCCAACGAGCAGTGCTCATTGTTCCCGTTCCAATTAGAGAGTTGGGGCACCACAACAGCTCCGCCTGGGCAGTATGCATTCATGGGACACGAGCTGCAATGCGTGCCATTGGACACGACACTGAACGTGTTGACTGGGCAACGCTGACATATACCATTGCCAAGGACTTCACCCAGCCAACACTTAGACCTCTCCCAAAGTACACTACTAAGATTACACAGGTTCAATTCAGTATTGTCCAATGTCAATGAGCTCCCTTCTGCAATAAAAAGGTCTGCTCCACTGTCTTTGATGTCCGCTAGATTGCCTTCAAGGATTGAATATGACATGCTGACCGTATTATTAGCATACCGAACCGCCAATCCTCCTCCCCTCCTAGCAGCGTGTTTCCTTAAACTGCTATTGGCAACTACCAATTTAGAGTTGCCCACAAGGCTGATACCACCGCCGCTTGAAGCAAGGGCGCTGCAGCTCTCAATGACAGTTCCGTTGGTGACCACTACCTCGGAGTTTTCAACCAATACTCCACCCCCACCCAATTCGCTTCCGTTGGCAGAGCTTGACGTGAGGTTAACCCGATTTAGCTCACCAACACAACCTGATTGCACGTCAACTCCACCACCGCCTGCATGCATGTCCCCCACTACTTTGCAATCAACTATTAGGGTATTGTAAACATGCAGTTCTGCTGCATAACCTGCACAAGAGATAGCACCACCACGAACACTTGCCAAATTATACTCTAATTTGCTGTCATACATTTTAAAAACACTGACGTCAACGTGTATTGCGCCGCCCCTGGTAGCAGTGTTGAGGCTGAAGTTGTTGTCAATTACTGACATGTTACTGCTGATGACGCTGATCGCCCCAGCAGTGTTGTCCACAAAGTTACTGTAGTAGAGGCTGTAGGGATGAGAGGTATAAGAGGCCATGATGGCGCTATTATTGATGTATACATTCCGGGTGCTGATAACGGATGCTGATTGGACCCCCATTGCCCCTGCAGTGGTTGCCGTATTGTTGCGAAAGTATGTGTCACTGATGTTACTTTGCCCCCAAATTTCCACTGCCAGAATGGCACCGCCGTACATGGCCATGTTGTCTATAAAGGAACAATTGTCTACATTGAACTCATCAAGTCCTTTGAGAAACAGAGCACCACCGTCTGCATCAGCTGTGTTACGAGCAAATGAAGCATCCTTGATATAGACTTGTGCGCTGCTGTAACCGTCTACATCAGCACTGACAGCCCCACCTGAGCGAGCATTATTGTTGACAAACCTACTATGCGAGATGTTAAGTCCACCGGTTGCTGTATTGATTGCACCGCCACTACCAATGCATGACGTGGGCGCCATGATTGTTATACCATGAGATATACCATCTTTGAACATGCTATTACCTACATAAACATCAGATGCAGATGCGTTTAATGCGCCACCATTGCAAGCTGCTGAGTTGCCTTCAAAAGAACTATTTGTAAGGGACAGCCTCGAGGAGTACACACAGAGCACCCCTCCAGTATATTCAGCCGAGTTATTAACAGCATGCAAATTCCTGATGTCCACAATGGCATTGGTGATATCTGCCAGCACACAACTATAGCCGGTGTTTCCCTCAATTTTCATAAGTCCAATCCAAACCATAGTATTGCATGATAGACGACACTTGGTTGCCAATGAAAGTTCCCTCCAAGATGTTGACTACCTTTGATCCATTGAAGGCAAGCACATACAAATCAGAGTCGTCATCAACGGGAAAACGCACATTGACAACATGCGTACTGGTGAAATCGATGGAGTAATCACCACAGAATGAGAGCAAGGCCCACGCAACAACAGCAGCTGCGGATACCGGAAGACATGATTCATTTCCCTTTTGTAGCCTGACACCAGCGAATTTTGGCGCAAACTTGCCCAGGTGTTTCTCGTTGATGGTCACTGGTAGAGCCGCGTTTGGTTGCCCCAGTATTGTGCAATTCAGGCTTGCATATGACACTCCATAGGTGCCATTCTTAAACCCGCGCAGCTCCAGCTCACATTCTGCTGTGGGTTGTGCCCGTGACTTGTTGATTGACAGTAGAACCAGTAGCAGGCACAGGGCCATGCGACGGCAGGCACTACCAGCCACAGCCATCGCGTAGAATGCTAGCGCTTCTATTGCCTAACTGAATATAGAGCAGTGCTGCTGAAATTGCTGCAAGCCCCTTGCTGTCAATGACAAACAGCACAGCTGCTGCTGCTGCAGGCGCCTGAAGGGGGAAAAAGGAGCACAAGCACACATCATCATTATAAAGCGTTGAAGTAAGTATGCAAAGTTTGGCTAGCCTGGAGGATCTCTTGCGCTGAAGGTCGGGAGGGTTGTGCAATACTGCTAGTACTGGCCAGAAGCTGTTGCAGCGAATCAGCACAGCCGAGCTTGCGCTAAGGGCACGATGGCTGGCATGGACCGGTGCAACAAACGGTTAGCCTAACATGTATGGCTTGTATTGGAGTATGCGTTGCCGCCTTACCTGATTTTGCAATGAAACCACTAACGATGCGAACCAGCGGCGAGGTGATCATCAAGAAGCTCTTAGACCTAGCCCTAATGGCAACTGGAGCCTTAAAAATACGTTTAGAACACGATTTGTATAGTCTTGATGCAATGTGTACACCCTGGGACGCCGAACATAAAAAGAATGAAACCACTGGGCAGTTCACACCATGCACGTTTGTGGTGTCGCCGCAAGTGACCAACGTATGAATTTATGTGTGTATAACAGAATGCGCACGTGGCTTCCTAGGTGCTCAAAACGTTCCCAGGTTGGAGACGTATGCCGAGTGACTGAGCCCTAGTCCACTAAAAGTAACGGGTGCCACTCACTCAGCGAATACGTATACTGACCGAATGATGGGCGAATGCTCACCGACTGATTCGCTGAGTGAGCGGCTCATTAGACCAGCGTATAACGCAAAATTCACGAAACGACTGCCTCCTTCACTCAGCGAATGGCTCACTCAATGAGTGAATGGCTCATTGACCGAGTACATCACCTACATTCACTGAGTGAGCCATTACATTACACTGAAGTCACCAGACGACCCACTGCACTGCTGTCTGGCCCTATCCCGCCTGCCGTATTGCTGTACTGGCTGCTTTCATCCGGCATTTCAGTACTCAGCAGTGCTTGCTGATGCTGATCATCATAATCGCTGCCAGCAGTGACAGCGGCAGCAGCAGTAGCAGCAGCAGCAGTGGCTTTCCTGCTTCCTCTGTTGGCGCTCCCCCTGCAGGGGGAGCGCCAACAGAGGAAGCAGGAAAGCCACTGCTGCTAACCCCACTCCCTGACACACCAAGCTGCCTGCTGCTAACCCCACTCCCTGACACACCAGCCCCTACCACCCCCGCTGTTCTGCTGTCTCAGCTGCTGCTGCTCCCTCTTTGTATCGTCATCACTAATATCAGGTGACACGTGGCACCGCTCATTGCTGCAAGAGACCAGCTTCACGTAATGCTTCTTCCATTCTCACTGCAGCAAACGCAGTAGCAGAACCAGCAGCACTGCCCCATTTGCATCTCTTCAAGAGACTGCGGCTGCGGGTGGCCATGGAGTCCTCTTCCTGCCACTGATGTGCATGCAGCTGTCTCGTGAGTTTGGGCTTACAAATGGGCTGATTGGGGTCCAAAGAATTCTGTGAATGTTGTGGTTTGTCAACTGCTATACAGTCCTGGGCCTTGCTGCCCTTGTGGCTTGCTCTTCGCTGCTCCGCTGATGTCTGGCTTGCTGCTACCAACTGTTTTGCTGCGTGCCTTGCGGCTGGTGCCTTCACTGCTGCCTGCTTTGCTGCTGCCTGCTTTGATGCAGGCTGCTCTTAGCTTGCTATTGCTAGCTTTGCTGCTGTTGGCTTTGCTGGTGTTGACCTTGCTGCTGCCAGCTTTGGTGCTGTTAGCTTTTCTTCTGTTAGCTTGTCTTTTGTTAGCTTTGCTGCTGCTAGCTTTGGTGCTGTTAGCTTTTCTTCTGTTAGCTTGTCTTTTGTTAGCTTTGCCGGCTCAGCATCGATATTGAATGCCTGCCTTGCTGCCTGCTTTGCTTCTACCAACTGGTTTGCTGCTTGCTTTCTGCTGCCTGCCTTGTCGCTGGTGCCTTTTGCTGCTGCCTGCTTTGCTGTTGTTAGCTTTGCTATTGCTAGCTTTGCTGATGCCAGGTTTGGACCCGGTTGCAAATCTGCTTACTTCGCCACAGTCGGTGTCATCCTGGGAGGTGATCACCTCCGTCATGACAGGCACAGCAGCAGCACATATGAGTCGTCAGTAGTTGCTGACCAGGTGACATGCAAAATGTGGAAGTCAGTGTCTGTCAGCATAGCCCACTGTTGTGCCATGGATAGAGTTTGCTGCTGTTGTCATGGCCCATGAGATTGAATGCATAATGGTACACCCCTGGTTGCCGCTACCTGCATGACCGGCATGAGATTAATAAACTTTCAAAGTTTACTGCAGTGTATGCCATGCAAACCGGGAGCAACTGCTGGAGCCTCATCACACTACTCCTGCTATTACTGCTCGCATCTCTGCTTGTAAGCTGTTGTATGGCTCAATGGCTCTTTGAGTAGTATGGCTCAATATTCTGCATCTTGTCACTTCTGCAAAGGGCTTGCACAACTTGTGCCAGGCTCTGTAAAAGGGCCCAGGTTGACGCGTTGGGCTGAACAGCTTGGGAGCTGGTGCATGCTGCAGGATCGTTCCAAGTAGAGCAGCTGGTACTCCGTGTCCCTGCTCTTGCTCGTAAGACAGCTGAGCTGGTGAAACAAGCCCATGCGCACATCCCATGTCCAGCCGCGGCCAGATTCATACTGAGCACGTAAGTGACTGCTGCCGTCTAGGCCAGGAGGCTGACGGGGACCAGATGTTTTCAGTCGGCGCCGGGACGGTCGCTCATCCCGCCAACGACCGCACCATCACGATTAGCCGGCATGCATGCCGCTGTTGGATTTCCGAGCGATAACTGCAATTGAATGTTAGCCCAGAGGCAAAAACCACTCGCAGCATCTAGTTCTCAACCTGAACTGCAGCAAGGCAGGAAGAAGAAAGTCACCCTTACCGGCTGGAAGCGTTTGGGTGATAAGAGTCGTGCCGTCGCGATAGCGGCAGCATACCACTACCAACCAAACGAAGCATACCACGAAGCGTGACCGGCGCAAGCGTGCGAGGCCTGGGGCCCGGGCCTCAAGCCGACCTCGGCCAGGCGCCTGCCGGCAGACGCGGCCCGGAGCCGGAGCCTCGGGCCGGGCCAGGGGCATGCAAAAAGGAGGGGCGCGGCAGCTGCAGGGCGGACGTCGCTTTGCAGGTGGGACCAGGACCACAGCGAAGTTATGGGTGGCCCGTGGGTCTGCCCGTGGGTCTGCCCGCGAGGACGCGGAGGGGGGGGGGGGGCCCTGTCGCAAGCCGACTTTGCAGCGTGAGCCTCTCATTCCCGCTCTACATCGGTTGCAATGGCTCTATAAGGCTGATGATCCAAACTTACGGAGCTGTACAAAGTATGCGGGGAAAATGAGCGACCTGGACCGACAGCACAAGCCTGTTGCATGGCTCAATACTTTCACAAGCGGACGTTCGTCTCAGCAGCTGTCCGGCCAGACACTTACAGAGCTAATCAGTCGAACTGAATGACATGTGTGCTGCATGAACCTCGTACTCCAGCTCGTCTCTATCCCCAAGCATCCCTCGGATAGATTTAATGTTGTAACATCGCATTGCAATCCCTGCCTCTGCAGCAGGTTATCACACAAGATAACTCCTCGTCAAAACGCTATGCTAACATCTGCCATTCATACAATCATGCCCTACATACATGTCATATAACCATAAGTGACAGCAAGACTTCTGTCGTTTTTCAACTCGGCTCAAAACTGGAAATGCCGTCAAATGTACAGAACACAAAGGGGCAGTACGTAGTCTGATGTAAACTACTTTGGGGTGAACAACATAAGTCTCTTCAACAACGGTGTTACTGTCTCAATCAACCAGTTAACAACTGTTGGAAACCCATCATTGCTGCAACTTTGGTGGCCTTGTAACACGTAGACTCATACTTGTAACCCGTAAACTAACACTTGATCCAAAAATTGATACCCAAATGTAACAGCAATCTGCAACGAGTGCCAGACGTAGGCTGCGTTGACTCGCTCAACGCAACGCAAGCCTCAACCCTCAACAGCACGATCGGCAGTCTGTAGAACAAACGACTTGTATGTCCTGTTATATACAGCAATTGCCGTTCGTAAGTATTGACTGGCATCGCCAATCACAGGCCTACAAAAATGAGGCCTGTTTCCTGCAACCATTGCCAATTGGCTGGGGGCTTCTGGACTGACGCTGGAATACCAAATGTGAGTTATATGTATGCCTCACTAGCGCTGCCTTGCCCACCAACGGCAGCAGCAGCGACGGTGGTGTCGGCGGCAGCAGCACCATCGGTGCCCTCAACTCGATCTGGAAGCAAAGCTCGAGGATGATCTGTGACTGCTGCTGCTGCTGGTTGGTCGCTTGTGTTGTCGACTGTGTGCTGCAAACCCTGCTGCTGCTGCTGCTGCTGCTATGGGGGTACTGTGTTGCTAGCAACAGCAGCAGCAGCGGCAGCACTGGCGGCGGCGGCGGCGTTTGGAAGATGGCAGGTACCAGATCCTGCTGGCGATAAATTGCAGAGGGGGTTGCTGCTGCCGCCGGCAGCAGCAGCAAGAGATGGTAGTGCGACAGGAGCTGCAGGTGCATCCGGAACACCATTGCTGCCAGCAGCAGGGGTGGCAGCAGCAGCAGCAGCAGTAGTAGGAAGATTTGAGGGTGGCAGAGGGGGCTTGCTGGGGCCAACAAGCACTGCAGTGCTGGAAGGAGTCTGCTGCTGCTGCTGCTGCTTGTTGCCGGCTGCCCGGACACCCTGCTGTGATCCTTCCACCACACCCTGTCCTGAGGCTGCTGTAGGACTGACAGCAGCAGCAGCAGCAGCAGTAGCCATAGCTGTATCCAGGGTTTCTGCTGGCTCTGTTACCAATTTGTGCTGTTGCTGCTGCTGCTGGCTATCTACTGCTCTCGTATTTGCCATGCAGGCTAGCACAGCAGCAGCAGCAGCAGTGCCTTCGGATGGGTTGCTTTGCATTGATGCTGCTGAACTGTGTTGTCTTGCAATGTCTGGTTTTTCCATTGCGTTTGCTGCTGCCACCGTCGCTGCAGCTGCTGCTGCTGGCTGGGCTGCTGCATCAGCAGTAGCAGTGGCAGCATTCGCGGCAGCAGTTGGATGTGCAGCAGCAGCAGCAGCATAATCATCTTGATTCTTTGGCAGGTTCTGCACTGTTTTTGCTGCTGCCGCCGCTGCTGCCGCCTTTTCAGCTTCTGCTGCTGCCTGTGCTGCTGCTGTCGCCTGATCATCAACAGCAGCAGCAGCGGAAGCAGCAACCTCTGACAGTGGCAGTGCTGCTGCTGGGGGAGGCTCAGATAGGCTGCTCGGAGGCAGCAGTGACGGCAGGGTTAGTGACGGCCGCTGTTGCATATCAGCAGCAGCTGCTGCCCCTGGGGGACTCGTAGGTGAAAACAGTGGCAGCAGCCCATTGGCAGCAGCACCAGCAGAAGTGTTTCCCGCATGCTGCTGCTGCTGCTGCTGTGCTGGGGGTGCATCAGCAGTGTTATATGGCCAGTTATTGTTGTTTAACACACCGCTGCCACAACTACCGAAGATCTTCCCTGCAACTGCTGCCAGCTGACTGCTGCTGCTGCCAGCCGCCGGCCCCTCTGGCAGCACTGGTGAATGCATTGTGGCAGCAACAGCCCGCGTCGCTGCTGCTGCTGCGTCTGCTGCTGCCCCTGCTGCTGCCCTGACAGCAGCAGCAGCAGTACTAGCTTGGAATGCTGCTGCTGCCTCTGCGTCATCAACAGGTACACCTGGCAGCATCAGCGGTACATGCTGTGCGATCGCTGCAGCAGGGTTGCTTGCAGGAAGGTTGCTGCTAAACCCTGCAGGACCATTTCCTGTGGGTATCAAACCCCCAAAACCCCCCAAGCTGCCCAGCCCTGTAGGGTTAGGGTTTATGCTCCCCAGAAACCTACCACCTTCTAGCATCCTGTGGTTTAGGCCACCATAGCCAGGGTTTGGGTTTGCAGCGTTCCAGCCATTGGGGTTTAGCGCATTAGGGTTCCAGCCGCCCGATAGTCCCAACCCCTGTTCTAGCAGAGCTGCTGTAGTGCTGAAATCTGGACGGGCAGCGTCAGCCAGATCTGGACCTGCATGCTGTCTGATTGCCAGGTCACGCTGTGAGGCCCTTGATGCTTCCATTGCTGCTGCTGCTGCCTCACTGACAGCAGCGTTGCCCTGGATCATGCTACTTTGCTGCTGCTGCTGCCACCCCCCAGGAGCAGCAGCAGCAGCAGTAGGGGGTGGTTGGCTCATGAGCAGCAGGTCTAATGCACCAGTGGCAGCACCAGCGTGCATGTTGGGGATCAATGCTGACTCAGAGTTACGGAGTCTAAACCCTGGCTGCTGCTGCTGCTGCTGCTGCTGGGACCAGGGCCTAGCAGTGCTTAAGCCCTGGCTGATGTAACGTGACTCAGCCAGCAGCTCCTGCATTACCGCATCTCTTGCTGCTGCTGCTGCCGGTGGTGCTGCTGCAGCAGCAGTGTGTGTCACAGGGCTCGCAGGCCCAATATGCACCTGGTAATGACTAAACCCCGGATTACGAATCCTGCCAAGACTGCTGCCAGCAGCAGCAGCAGCAGGGAGTCCCTCTGCAGCCCCACCAAGTCCCTGCTGCTGCTGCTGCTGCATGCGTGATGGCGGCCGCTGGAACCCGTGAGCAGCCAAAGATGCCAACTCATGGTTACTAAGCCCTAACTGTCCTAAACCACGCATCTCCTGCCCCCCACTACCCACAGGGTTTAACGGGTCAACATCTAAAACCCCTTCCCCTGGATAGCCCCTCAGAGGGCTTACAGCACCTAAACCGCCGCCTCCCCCATGGCCACAACCCTGGTCAAATCTGTGGTCAAACCCTGGACCCCGGTCAAACTGCCGGGGGTCAAACGCTGCCCCAACCGCCGCCGATGGCAACATCAACTCATCAAAGTGGCCATGCCCCAGGGCGTTAGGCCCCAGGCTGTTATGACCAGCTAAACCGCTGCTTGGAAGACTGTCCCTAAACCCTAAGCCGCCAGACCCTAGACCTCCAAAACCCCCTAAACCGCTGTTGGGCCCTAGGGCACCCGACGGATTAGGGTTTGAGGGCCCGGATGGCATGCCTAGTAGTGTCGGGGAGTTTCTGGGTCCAATGTTTGTAGCCGCACCAGAGCTATTGACTTGGATGAAAGATGGAGGATCATTTGATGTGGTTGGACCCTGCAGCAGCAACAGCAACAGCAGCAGCAGCAGGCAGCAGAGCAATGAGTGATGCTCAACTGCACACCAGGGTAAACACAAGCTGAGGCATTAGCAAGCCATGCCGACATCCATTGCACTGCAATTAGCTGGGTAGCAAGCTGATGACAAACAGAAGACGCCGGGGCTTACCCTGTGTTTGAACACCCCACCAGCTTGCACTCCAAGCCCTGTTGTAACAGATCCATAGCCTCGGCCCCGGCCAACATCACCTGCATATTTAGGGCAGCAGCAGCAGCAGCAGTAGTAGCGGCGGCAGCAGCAGCAGCAGCCAGGTCAGGTGAGAAGAAGAACGATCTAGCTTGTTGACGAATTGTAGGGTCGCAGTTGCAGCAGCGGGTCAGCTCTAGACACAGCGTTGAGATGGGAATATAAGCCATAACAAGGCACATAGTTTACTCAAGAGATTCCACTTGATTGTCTGGTGTGTTGAAAGCAGCCTATTGCGTATGTAGTGCATTGCCCCTGCCACCGATGCTGACAGCCTCAACCAGCTCATGCTTTACATAGCCGCGCACACAGAAGACATGACACCCACTGGACTTGACAGAACCGCCATGAAGATGACAGTATGCAGGTCACCATGCCCAAGGCAGGATATGCGGCATCAGCACAGAATGCGCAACAGAACAACACAACACCTCTACAACACACAGACACCGGCGGGCGTGCCAGGGCAGATGTTTCTGCACCTAAATAAAGTGCCGCACACTTTGCCTTACGGTAAAGCAATATGCCGGCCAGGCTGGACTGTGTCAGAAGATCCATCATGCAAACTCTCAGCCAGCTTGCAAAAGACTAGATCTTACCGCGACCGGTCCGTCCTCCGCCTCGTGCTGTCCTGCCACCTCCACGACCAGCAGCAGCCGCTGCCGCTACATGACCCTGACTCCCATTTGATGCAGCCAGCAGCTGCTGCGACAGCGTAGTCCCCAGCTGCTGCTGCTGCTGCCGGCCCCTGGCAGCAGCAGCAGCAGTGGCAGCGGCATTGCCGGCAGATCCAGAATGTGTACGTGTAAGCTGACTCAGCAGATCTGATCGTCCTGCTGCTGCTGCTGCTGCCGGGCTGCTGCTGCTGTTGTGACGCGTGATCGCGGGTGTACGGGGTGGTGAAGTCGGGGAGCCGGGGGGACTGTCACGTGGGTTGTTAATCCCAGGACTCGAGGCAGATCTGTTGGTACGGCGGGAGACCCGGCGACTAGACTTGCGCAGGGCAGCCACAATATCCTCCTGCAGGGGTGGCAGCAGCAGCAGCAATCTGGAATATACCAAATGCTTGCATATGCACTGAGCTTGCTGGGTGTACACAGTTGCAGGTTCACGATCAATCAGCTGGCTTGCTTGTTTTGTTGGTATGTACCCTGAATACACACATGCCAACCTAATAACTACAAAATACATACATAACAGTCCCTCCGACTTCCCACATACCGGCCCCACTTGCATGCACATGTGACAGCAGCAACACCCCGGAGCAGCAGCAGCAGCAGCAGCAGCAGCGGGGTAATCACATCTGCTCAGCGAATCTGCAGCCCAAGAACACAGCCCAGAGGCTGACAGTAGCCGTTTACTGGCCTTGCAGTCCAAACCCGTGTGTCTCAAA